>PVKH010001121.1:0-26491 GCA_004027955.1 Chaetophractus vellerosus | reverse complement strand
GCCACGGGCAAGGCAAGCCACCCGCGAACGGAAGCAAAAAGCCGCCTGTGAACGGAGCAGAGCTGCCTGCGCAGTGAGCTGACTCGGCGTGTCGCCGCAGCGGGGGGAGACAGAGCAGACAAAGAAGAATGCGGAAGATGAACACAGGAAGAGCAAGCAGAAAGGGAGGGATATGCAACAACAACAACAACAAAAAGAAATAAACCTTCTATGAATGAAGATAAAATTTATGTAGAAATGCATATATTCCTTCATTGCCAATGGTATTGCCATCTTTTCACTTTTTAAAAGCTATTTTATTGAGATATATTCACCTACCATACAATCTATCCAAAATTTACATTTAATAGCCTTTGGTATAATCACAGAGTTGTGCATTTATCACCACAATCAATATTAGAACATTTTTATTACTCCAGAAAGGAAACCCCCCCACCCCTTAGCAGTCACCTCTCAATCCTTCTATCCTTCCCCTTCATAACTTTATTTATATTTACAATTGATAAGGCAGTACTTTGTGACTGGTTTCTGGCAATTATTTTTTTTAATTGATGAAAAAATATTCATATTTAACTATTCACGAGAGTCCATATTTTGCTTTAGGCGCATTTTAGCTCACATACCACCCTATTATTAACATCTTGTAATTTTAACATACATTTATTCTGATTCATGGAAAAACATTCTTGTATTTGTACTATTAACCACACTCATCATCTGCAATAGGGTTCACTATGCCTTACAGTCCCACGTTTCATCCTTTAGCTTTTCTTCTAGTGGTATACACAACTCTAAATTGAAAGCAGGGATGCAAACATACATTTGTACACCGATGTTCATGGCAGCATTATTCACAAATGCCAAAAGATTGAAACAACCCAGGTGACCATCAACAGTTGAATGGATTTTTAAAAATGTGGTATATGTATATGATGGAATATTATTCAGCTGTAAGAAGAAGTGAAGTTGTAATGCATATGACAACATGGATGAACACTGAGGATATTACGTTGAGTGAAATAATCCTAACACAAAAGGACTAATATTGTATCATCTGGCTAATATGAACTAAATATAATGAGCAACGTCATAGAGTGAATAGCTAGAAGATTGGTCAACAGAATTTGTGCAGAATCTGTAATAAGGTTGATAGTAAAGGTTTGGAACTGGATAGAGGTGATGATACCACATTAGAGTGAATTTAGCAGTGCCAATATGGGGGTATGATAGTGGTTGAAAGGGGAGCTTTATAAGACTTTAAAAAAGAAATATGCAAATCACATAATGAAGCCTACTCATTGACTTGATTTAAGTATGTCACTGAACCATGTCATCTCTCAATGTCTTCGATTATTAAAATTGAAATAATCTGAAACTTTGACTTTCACTATAAAGTAACTGAAATTATTCTTTTGTTTCAACTTTCTTACTGAACTTTACCTTTAAATATGAGGGCAGGACAATAATTCCCCTTTGGTAAGTAAAAATAAAGCTATAGATCGCAATATCATTGCATAGAGAGTGTAAAATCTAGAGTTCAAAATTTTTTGAAATTTTATGAGAATGAGTTCAAAACTGAAAAGTAAGAAGAAGGTAGAGACCTACCATTGACCAATATTCTTTAATCTCTATTCTGAGACAGGGTTCTTGTATCTAATTACTAACCAGCATGTTGCTGTGAGTTTCAAATCTAAAATAATTTTCACCTTCAACAACTTAATGGAAATTAAAGCAAAGACACTGATATGTAGGATTAATTACTCAAAGCTAACAAATAATTTACTTAATTTAATACTCATATTTTAATAACTTTGCTTTTTTGTTTACTTTAGAAATGCCAAGTATTATTATTAGTCAGAAATATTCTGTTAAAAGAATTTTAATCCTGCTTTACTGTAAGAAGGGATGATCGTTTTACTTCTTATAAGAAACTGCATTTTTGTCCTTGTGCTTTTAAGACTACAGCACTCTAGAATAGGAAAAATAAATCTGAAATAAATCTTTTTATTTCTACATTGTGGATTGCATGTTCAAGCCTCACTGAAAAGTTTTTGGGTTAATAAAACATCTTTCTTCGTAGCACTCAAAATACTCTACTAGTACTCTCATTAAACCTCACATTATCCTTGTATAGTAGATGATAGGTATTAGTATGACATTTATTTTCAGGTGGAAAAAATCCAGTCAAGGCAACTACAAATTATATGTCCATCTTCAGACTGCAAATCAGGATCAGAGTTAAGATAAATCTCATTGACTTCCAGGTTTTTTTTTCATTCCACTTACTCTTGAGACTTTTCTGCTAAAATGTAGTTTTGATTATTAAGCCATAATTTTCTAGTACAATTATTTCATTGATTTTTATGTCTCCAGAACTTATCATTAAAAATAAGATAAAATGAAGCAAAATAAAAGACTTCTATTTTTATGTATAATGGATAAAATTTTTACTGTTTTTGAACACAAATTTAGACTATGTATTATATACAACACAAAATCTTTGTCATCATTTATTTAAATTTAATTTTAACTGGCAAAAATATAAGATAGTATGAGATATAGCTACATCTTCAATGATAAAATTATATCACTTTATCCTTCTCAGATTAAAAAAATACATATTTCAGAAAGTATACCCAAGTTACAATTCTAACATCATGACAAATTAATAATGGAAATCAATAGGACTGGTAAAGGAAACTGTTGTTTAGTTTATTCTAGTTGCCATGAATAAAGACGTTAATTTTTAACTTGCACATCACATAAGACAAAGATTGAATCAATTCACAACAGCCTTGATTTCAGGTTTTCGTGGGAAGGAAGCAGTTAGTTATATAACCTTTCATGGCTTAAAAGGGTTTAAACAAAGGTGAAACTAATACTACTATTTCCTAAGGGCAGTGGGTGCTCACAGAGCATTCAACCTATAGTTTCTTAGATTGAAATAATGGCAAGTGTAGTGTAAGTACACTTTTTGAGTCATTTATCAGTCCAAGGCTGCACAACACTATAAAGCTCTTGACATATAATACTATCAAGGACCTGGTATAGATGTACTCTGTGACAGGTAAACAAAATTCATCAGGTTTCAGATATATTTCTTCATCTGGCTTCTGAAGTTTCAGATTAACGTGCCATTTATATTGATGCTTCCTGAACAAAGGGATAAAAACAAACCATGCTGCTCTTAAAATAATAAAAACTAAACGGATTAAAATAAATACCCTCTCTTATCTTTCCATTCTTAATATTTCGACAAAGAATGATATTGATACTGACTTTTTTCATGTGAACACAAACCACTTAAATTCTGTATTATTGCGTTTACGGAAGTGGTCCTTTTTCTGTGTGCTATGGTTTTAGTGAAATTGAGGACCTCATAGGGCCCAATTGAGGTAGGTATAACATTACTTTAGAAACTGCTAATAACAATTCCCTGTATGATTAGTTTGATATCAAAATTAGACACTAATAATTTAAGATTCCAGTTTCTTGCAAGAGTATACCTTTCCTGGTTAACCACGAATACTACACATTCAGAACTTTTCTGGGATTGTTTTTAGAAAGTGTTTGGCTTTATTCTCTAATTCACTCTTACTATTTTGTCTCCCCCAGACTTATTGGGAATAGAGTAATAAAATTCTGACCTTTTCTTTCAAACTTTAGGCCCACAATATCACATCTGTGTAACACAAATCTAAGCCATCACAATCATGATTATAGCATTAGGATTATATATATATTCTCACTGAGTTGATTTCCAATATATAATACTGGTTGATCATTGTATTTTATTAAATACAGATATCTAACGTCTGACTGAGTTGTAATAATTTACATTTTCTTGGCAGCTATTGAATTTGAGCATCACTTATTATTTGTGCTAGAATATATATGTATGATTTATTTGTCTTTTTCTTGTCAACATGTAAGTTTCCTTATATATTACAGTTATCTGTCTTTTCTCTGTCCTTTGCCTTATGACTATTTCCATCTCCGTTTCTAATGTGTACCTATGTTTATGATATCTTTTGCAGACACAAAATTCATGTATTTCTAAATTTAGTACCTAGGTTTAAGGGCTACTAGCTGTGCTGCCTTGCTGAGAATTATAGTCTCAGAAACAGCCTCCCAAAATAGTTGCTGATAAAGCAGTACTTCTCAAAATGGCCTATTAACTCATCTCCCAACACTCTGATATATTTCCTTTGCTGAAATCACATTTTAACTCCCATACCACCACCACCCCAATAGCCTTTCATTGTTGTTAGGATAAAGAACCACATCTACACTTCTGTCCACAAGACCCTACACAGGACAGCCCCAAGCTAACTCTCCAGCCTCACTCGAGGATGCTCTTCTCCTTATTCTCTGTTCTGCCACGGCTTCTTCCTCCCATCAGAGCCTCTCTTATTCCAATTCCCTTTCTAGCTCCCAATTTAAATACCACTTTCTCAAGGAAGCCTCCCCTTCCTCCTCAGGCTATGTAAACTACCTCAGTAAACTCTCTCTGAGCACTCCCTCTTAAGCCTTTGTAACTCTTGCCCCAGTTGGGATTGTCTAACTATTCATGTTGTTTTCTTTTAGTGACTTTTGTTTCTTCTAGAGAGCGGGAACATCATCTGTCTTGTTCACCCTTGGATCCCTGTCGATAGCACCAAGGCTGGTATATAGTCAATATTTAGTGGACAAAATGAAGAAATAGTCAGTGGTATGCAACAGAGGGCCAAATCAAACAGTTTTCTTATACTGTAGGACTATTTAGAGACTTAAGGAAACTTGCAGTTTGGCTCTTCAAAGGGAAAAGATACAGTACTGGCCCACAGCCTATTATTTATATTTCCAAAAACCTAAACATTCATGGTTGGGGAAAGAAAAAAAAAAACTGGTTTTGCATCATTGATTTGGTAGCAAAACCTGGCCTAGACTGCCTGTGGCCTTTACTTATTTCATATCTACTGTGAACATTTGCCCACAGTGCATAGGGAATCACCTAATAGCCCCATATGAGGCATATGAACTGCATTCCTTTTCTAAAATCAAAAGAAAAACCCTTAATTACAGCTAACCTGTTTCATCCAAGGATTTTGGTTAAGGAATGCTTGACTCATACACAGAATTTTGCAAACTTATTTACATCGGTATATAAATTTTCTTTCCCAATCACTTATCTTAATATTCCCAAGAGTGTTTCAAGGAATACACTTTGGGGGACACTGAAGTGACTGAAGGAGGGCATGTGTGGGGAGAGGTGTGCATGGGTGAAAGATGACTGAATCACCTTGATTGCAACTCCAGAATCAAGTGGGTGGGTAGAATCAAACTTTCCAACCTGGGTTGACTGCCATTTTGCCTCAGTACTTTGATTAATATTTTCATGAGTATTTCAATGAAAATATGTGGAATATAAATCAATAGCAGCTAGCCTTCACCATCTATTTTCAGAATTTATTTAATGTACTAATCTGATTTTCTAACTTACCCTAGGCTTTTGGTAGTCATTAAGACCAATGCAATGTAAATAACAGTAGAGACGAATCATTGATAAGGCTAGAGTCTAATTTTATGTGTCTTCTCTGTACCAATTTTCAGACAGATGCTTTACATCCTTTATTTAATATATTTCAGATATGTAATAGGTATTATCGCCATGTTTGCTTTACAGATAAGTAAACTGAGTCAGAGAGATTGACTAACAGTCTTGGAGTATCAATTGGAAAAGAAGGCTTTTTAACTTCATAGCATATTCTATCTAAAAGACACACCAAAATGTTTACGATGTTGTTAAATTTAAAAAAAATAATTACTTTTACAATCAATGCAGTGAGTCAAATTTCAAGATTTGTTAACAACAAATGGAAACTTTTACCTATATCAAAGAATTTCATAAAGAAAACGTATAAGCAGAGAAAAATCACTAAATCTCCTGTTATCAAATCTGGTACAGATTAATAGATCTATGAGAAATTATCTAATGTAATCAAGGATAAAATAATGTTAAATGAGATGCCCTGTATGTATGGCTATATAGTATTTATTTGTACTATTTGTATGGGCTCTGGAATCAGATTATGTGGATTTGAATCCTTCATTTGTTACTTACTATCTGGGCAAATTGGTCAAGTTATTTTTGTTTGTTTGTTTTTTAATATATTTTTATTTTTTTCTAAAAGATACTTAGATTACATAAAATGTTACATAAAAAATATAAGAGATTCCCATATGCCCCACTCCCCACACCTTCCACTTTTCCCCACATTAACAGCTTCTTTCATTAGTTTGGTTCATTCATTGCAATTGATGAATACATTTTGGAGCACTGCCACTAAGCATGGATTATAGTTTACATCATAGTTTACACTCTTTCCCACCCAATTCTGTAGGTTATGGCAGTATATATAATGGCTTGTATCCATCACTGCAACATCATTCAGGACAATTTCCAAGTCCCGAAAGTGCCCCCGCATTCCACCTCTTTTTCCCTCTCCCATGCCTTCAGCACCTCCAGAGGCCATTGTCTCCACATCAATGATATAATTTCTTTCATTGCTAGAAACCCGGTGAGTCTATCGTAGAATAACAGGAAGTCCACTCTAGTCCATATTTTATTCCCCAATCCTGAGGATTCTGGGATGGTGATGCCCACTCCACCTCTAATTGAGAGGGGCTTCGATCCCATATGGATGATGGAAGGGACTCTTTTGCTTGCAGTTGTAGACTCTCTCTGTTCTTTGGTATGGTGATTGTCCATTCTTACCTCCTTGTTTGTTGTCCTGGGTGACTCCAATGAACTGGAGATTAGGTGTTGCAACTCCGCTGAGACTCAAGGCCCAGCTGGCACATGGACAGCTCAAAGATTCAAGTCTCTTGGGCGTACATCTACCAACTCCAGCACTAGCTGTAGGTTCAAATAGAAGAGACAGAAGAGGCATGTGTAGAGAAGTCACAAATGAGTCCAACTCTGGCACACTCAAGAGTACAAACTCCAAAGTAGGACCCACTGGCAAGGCACCAAACTCCGGAGCTATATGCCATGAACATAGGACCTGGGTGTGTCCAGAGACCTTTGGAGCACCATTATTTGGGGTAGTATCTACTTTGGCAGTCTATGAGATCCTGCAGAGATGTGCATAAGTGTTATCTCTGGGATGACCTCTTTGAAGTCTCTTAGCCATATAAACTCATTTGTCTTTACCTTTCCCCCCTTTTATTCAAGGTCTTTTTCCAGTTGTACTGCTAGTTGGTGCTTGGTAGTAATCCCTCGGTGCCAGGGCAGCCCATCCCTGGGAGTCATGTCCCATGATGGGGGGAAGGTAATACATTTATATGCTGAGTTTGGCTTAGAGAGAGGCCACATTTGAGGAACATAGAGGCTCTCAGGAGGTAACTCTCAGGCACCCTACAACACTAGGCTAAGCTGCAATTTCAAGGGCAAAGGCTCATAAGCATAGTTGTCAATATCAAAGGCCCATCATGGACCATCCTTCTCCTCTAGTCATTGTCCCTGTACTTGGGGAATTGTTACTGTTCCACAAGAGAATGTGGATGGGAATTCAATACTCTTTAGGTTATTGTGTGAATCTCTACCCCCTGTTACAATGCCCCATGAACATTTGAACACATTTATATACCTTAAATGTATGCCCAGGTGAACTTCCTCCCATGTATCCCCCATCACTGACACCCCACGCTAATGATCCTCCCCTGCCATAGTTGTAACCCTTTTGTGGTCCAAACTTCTTCAAAAATGAAGCCAAGAATATCACCAAATATAATTAATAGGAAAATGAAATAATAATGATAAGTTTAAACATAAGAAATAAAATACATAATAATTTAGAAAAACTAAAACAATTCAAATTTAAAAATTGGGATACTACAAAAATAATAAAAAATATATATTTTTTAATTTGACATTTGGTCTTTCATCACTGTATTATCTGTTGTCCTATATGTACAGTGACATTTTCTTCTATTTCTTCCCCAATGTCTTAGTTTTTTTCATTTTGTCTTCAAAGAAGTCTTAGGTCACAGTAAAGTCACATACAGAATATAGGGGACTCCCATATACCCAACATCCTCCCTCTTTTCCCCCTTCCCATATTAATAACCTTTTTATGTGTGGATGGTATGTTTTTTATAACTGATGTACAAAAATTTAAACATAGCTACTAACCATGGTCAATGGTTTACATTATGGGTTACATGTTAGACCATAAACTTTTATAAATTTTTGCTGAAATTTAACATGACTTGTATCCATCATTGCAAGATCATGCAGAACACTTCCATTGACCCCTAAATACCTCCTCTCCCATCTGTTCTATTCCTCCCTCCCCGGCTCTTCAGGACCCATGGCAACCATCAGGCTTTATTTACTCCTTGAAGGACGAGATTGATAATTACTTGCAACAACACAGAGGGCTTGACACACTGGTCTGTCCTCCCCTATTAGAAACCAACCATGCTCTTGAGAGACACCCACCCCTCTGATTGAGAACATATCGGGCCTCCCCAGGTTTGGAGTCCAACTCCTTCCCACTCATTGACAAAATGATCACTTGCACATTCTCTAGAAGACTGCCCCAGGTGCACCCTGTCCTGAATGCCTCCCCATCCAACACCCTAAACCAGGTACCCTTCCTTGTCATATTGCCAAAAGAGCTTTCCCAACATTGTAGTTTCAACCACATACCCACAAATGCCCAGTGTTCACCTGCTCCCTCCTCCAAACCTCCCCCCAATTCCATGGACCATCCAACCCACCCTCCCCACCCTACACCCTTGTCAAACCTGCACTGCCCAACCCTATAGTATCACTACACCCCTGTCATAGCCCTTCACTCACCACTTTTAATGCCTTGGTTCCTCCTCATACAATGGGATAGTAACTATGTCAAAATCAAAGTGCTTTTGTTTTATGGGTTAAATGAAATAGAACAAGGAAAGTGCTTAAAACTGCAATTGGCCCCCCAAATTGTTAGCTGTACTATGTTAGCTTTGGTGAGTTCTCATGACCCTGAAGGCATATGCTAAATAAATTCAGTAATCATGGCCATTTTTTAAAGCAATGCTAGTAAACCTAATCTCTATCTTTTAGTTGTAAATGCAAATCTAGTAACATAGTGATTCATTTATGACAAGTATCTTCCCTAGTATTTAATTCATACTCTGCATATTTTAGGCAATAAAATATCCTGTATCACTTAAAAAGAATATTAGTCTAGTTTAACTTTATGTTATTCTGAGTGACAAAATCATGACATGAATTGACAAAATATTTAAATTAAGAATGTTTATTGTACTTGAATTTTTCCATCAAAGACCATTCAATTTATATTGATTTTAGTATGTACACATAAGGAATGATATATCCAGATGTAAAAAAACATGTAGCTGCATAACTTCACAAAAGAAAAAAATAATACTAAATATCAGATTTAGCAATCCTTATATTTAATGTCCTGATGAAAAGTATTCACTTATATATGAGGTATCATCATTTCAGATAATGTGTAATGCTAGATTGAAATATCTTCAGTTAAGTTAAATTAAAAAAAGAAAAAAGCAACATTGATATTGTACTGAACATCATAGACAATTTGTATTCAGCTTAAAATTAGTTTATCCGAAGTGTCTTATGTTTATTGAGTATTCTATCAATAGTGGTATGATTCACACAAGCTTTGATGCACACAGTCATACTTAAATTTAGATGAAGTTCAGTATTCTGCTTTTTAGCAAAGGCCTGCAAGTTCTTTGAAATGTGTCTTGTTCAGAAAATTATGCGATTCATTGTCAGCATTATTATATTGAAGGATTACTTGGAGAACGTCATGGTATTAGATGCTTCTAGATTTATAGGGTATAGTTTATAAAGGGCCCTGCCCTTGAAATGACTGCATTTCATCAACCTTTTCAATAGATTTAAGGTTATTGTCTGTAGTAAATGGGAAAAACATATTAGATGGTAACATGTTATTGAGAGTTAATTTATTTTAATTCTTCACAAAGAAATCATGATCTTGTTACTGTAGGTCATTTCAAAGAAATGTTTCAAAATATATTTTCTTAGAACAAGAAATAAATTTAGGAAAAACTCATTTGATGACCTCAGACAAGTCACTTAACTTCTCTGAGCCTCAGTTACCTCATCTTTACAATAAAATTTACTTTAACCAATTTTCCTTCCCTTCCTTCTTTCATATTTTAATTCATTGTTTCCTTCCTTTACAAATATCTAGCGGTTATAAGGTGTTAGGCATCTTTCTGGATCTTGAAATGCTGGACAGAGAAAGACTATACCACAATGATGCTTTCATTTCATTGGAAATAATAATACTTAATTCATATTAATTTTTATACAGAAAAAGGTGTAAGTATATGGAATCTTCTATCTCTGCCTCCCTGCAATAATGCTCATCTTTAGTTTTCTGTTAGTCTCCTTGATTTATATTTTCCAGTTTGTGATATTTAGTCCTCTTGCCCTGGAGGACAGGAGCTTTGTCTGTTTTAATTCAGCATTTTTACTCAGAAATTAAATGAAGAAATTAATGAACGAGGCATAGTAGACATTCAATTCTAAAGGTGCAAATAAGATTCTGTCCAAACAAATCCATACTCAAGAATGTAACATGTTCATCTATCAAACCATTATGTCTCTGTGTAATTTTTTATAAAGTCTAAAACAAAAGCCATACTGCACAACATTGTGATTATACTAAAAGCTATTGATTATACACTTTGTATAGATCATATGGTATGTGAATATATCTCAATAAAATGGCTTAATGAAAAAAAACAAATGTCAAGATGAATTTCATAGTTTGTTTTATGGTATACACTTTATAACTCATTCTTTGTTTTGGCAATATATGGTGTTTTATATTAAGGCACCAATTTAACAAAAATGTCTTTCATTTGAGCAGCAGTTTTATCTGCAATTTGGAATTAAATATTGGGTAGATTAAGTCTCCTATTTTAGATGAGTTTATAAGTTTTATTTGTGATTATCTAAAGATCAATCTGGTGATAACCTGTATATTAGACTTTTGCTATGCTGCATGCTTTCATGTTCCACTGTTGCTTCTCCTTTAAAAAATGAAGCATGGACTATGTCAATAGGCAATATTTAATTATTTAAAATGTTTAGTTATAAAATGTACAATACATTCGAAAGAGTTTTGTGGCATAAGATGATGCTAGGAATGGTTGGATTTTTAACATTGCTTTATCTTTTCTCTCTGAGGAATATAAAGCAGTTTTGTTAATTAAAATAAAAGACTTCTTCCCAAAATACATACACTCACACACACACATACATTCGGGTAGCAATCATGGGTTAACCCTGTTATTATGAGGAAAAGCTGAGCAACAAGAGAAGATAGAAAGTAAACTCTGAGAAGGCAGCCCTGTTGACAATGGGACAAAATTGACTTCTTCAAATGTTTCCTTAAGGCCTTCCCTTGTACAAAGAAATGAACAAGAAAATCAATCCCAACTAAAGTCAGAGGCATTAAAATGAACAAATGATGGGTATATTGTACTTTGGTGCCAAGATTATGAATTTCAGAGAAGGGTAAATTGAGGTTAGATCCATCTTATTCTGTCTGTCCACTACTCTGAATAAATTCACCTACATTTTATTCCCTGGTATAAAAAAGTTTAATTTTTTTGAATATTCCTGATGAGATAAAGACCACCTGTGAATTGTTTATTTGACCCAGAAGCTGTTTTATAACATCTACTGTGTCTGAGATCTTCTGATAACCTCTCAAGATCCTCTCTGAACTCAGATCTCAAAACAATGTATTAGCCACATCACAGGATGCCCAAGTTCTTGAGCTCCTGGTTGGGTGTAATCAATAGGGAAACCTTTTAAGAGATCTGTGAGAGAAGAAATTAGAATATTTATTGTCTTGCTCCCTCCTGAAGGGCTGAGTTAGACTGTTTGTGCCCCTCAACTAATTGACCCTGTTCTTCCCAAGGCAGCCCTTTCTAAAGAAATTTCCCTTCAAGTTTCCAGAAAATGCTCCATCCCCAGACTCGTAATGAAAGACCTAAGGCTGATGATAATACCAATGTTACTAGCCTGGGAATCCTGGGCTGTTTCCTATGGCTTCCTTATATCTTCTCCACAACTTTATATTTAGTTCCTTTATTAAATCCTTCTTTGGTTATGCTAATTTTAACCTGTTGTCTGTTTCCAGCTGGGATCCTGACTGATAAACCTACTAAGTACAAGTCTTTAGAACTTAGTGCTTTAATTATCCATAAAAATAGCTCCAGGCATAAAGATATCAAAAAGAATAAATATCCAGCCTTCCGCTTAGGAGGCCCCTATAAAGTTGCATAGTAACATAATGGGAAAATGCAATCCAAAATTCCCCATGATTACACATTCTGTCTTTCAAAATGCAGATAAATATAATTAAACACTAATAAAATGTAGCTAAAATGTAATTATACATCCATAAATTTATTTGCTTATTTAACAAGATGTGCTATGACGTGGAATCATATTGAAAAGTATATCAAATTAATAAAAAATTGCATTTTCCAATTGAATGACATATAAAAATAGCTGTGGAATATACTTTGTTAGTGAATGTTATACTTTGAGCAAGAATGGTAATCTATAAACAAGTAGAAACTCAGGCAAGTTGAACAGTACTTCTCTAAATTAAAAAAAAAGAAAGAAATATAACTTCCTATTTTGGGGTTTTTAAGATCTCACACATTTACCAGTTTAATTACGATAGGTTTAAAAGAAGATAAAAAGGAAAAAATAAGATGCTGGGGGAATAAATGGAAGAAAATGTCCCTGTATATAAAAAACAATAGATGTTACAGTGATGAAAGACATAATGCCAAAATTTATTTTTTTATTTTATGTTTTTATTATTTTTAAATTATCTCAAATCCTTTGTAATTATTTGTATTTTATTTGTCATTTTTAAAACTATCATTATTATTTCATTTTCTTACTAATTTTATTTGGTTCTTTTGTTGGCTTCATTTTTTAAGAAGTTTTGGATGACAGAAGGGTTACAATTGTGGCAGGGGAGGATCATTGGTGTGGGGAGTCAGTGATGGGGGGTGCATGGGAGGAGGTTCACCTGGGTCATACCTATATGGCATATGAATGTGTTCAAGTGTTCATGGGGCATTGTCACGGTGGGTGGAGATCCAAACAATAACCGAAGGAATAGCCAATTCTCATCCTCGGGAGCTCTGCCACATTCTCTAATGGGACACCAAGAATCCCCTGAGTACAGGGGCAGTGACTAATGAAGGAGGATGGACCATTGATGGGCAGGGCCCTTGATATTGATGACTGTACTTATGAACCTTTTCTTTTGAAATTGATACTTAGCCTAGTATTATAGGCTACCTAAGAATTACCTCCTGAGAGCCTCCTTGTTGCTCAGATGTAGCCTCTCTCTAAGGCAATTCAGCATATAAATGCACTACCTTCCCCCCAGTGTGGGACAAGACTTATGAGGATGAGCCTCCCTGGCACTGAGGGATTTTTACCAAGTGCTAACTAGTGATGCATTTGGAAAAAATACCTTGACCAAAAGGGGGATATATTAAACACAAATAAGTTTTTACAGCTAAGAGATTTCAAAGTGAGTTGGGAGGTCATTCCAGAGGTTATGCTTATGCACATCTCAGCAGGATCTCATTGACTGCCAAAGTATATATTGCCCCAAAAGCAGGACTTCTAAGTTCTCATCTCATAGAGACATCCAGACACTATAGGCAGGGCAGACAGCTCAGGAGTTTGGTGCCCTGCCAGTGGGCCCTACTTTGGAATTTATACTCCCCAGTGAGACAGAGTCGGACTCAGTTGTGGTTTCCCTACACGTGGCTCTTCTGCCCCTTATATGTGATTCTATAGTTAGTACTAGAGTTGATAGGTTTAATTCCAAGAGACTTAAATCTTTGGGCCGTCCATGTGCCAGTCAGGACCTGAATCTCAGCAGAGTTGCAGCACCTACTTTCCAGTTCATTGCACTCACCAGGACAACTAACAGGTCAATGATGATGGACAATGACCATCCCAAGGAACAGAGGCAGTCAACAACTGCAAGCAGGATAGTCTTGTCCATCTGCCCCATAGAATCTAAGCCCCCTCTCAATTAGAGGCAGAGTGGACATCACCATCCTAGAATCCTCAGGATTGGGGAATGAATTATGGACCAAACTAGATTTACTGTTATTCTACTATAGACTTATTGTTGTTCAGGCAATGGAAGAACTTTTATCATTGATGTGGAGGCAGTGGCTGCCGGAGGTTCTGAGGGGAGGGAGAGGGGGAAAAATAGGTGTAATATGGTAGCATTTTCAGGACATTGGAATTGTCCTGAATGATGTTGCAGTGATGGATACAGGCCATTATATATCTTGTCATAACTTATAAAAATGTGCGGGAGAGAGTTTAAACTATAATGTAAACTATAATCCACACTTAGTGGCAACGCTCCAATATGTGTTCATCAATTGTAACAAATGTACCACACTATTGAAGGATGTTGTTAATGTGGAAAAGTGTGGGAGGGGTAGGGAGTGGGGCATACGGGAATCCCCTACATTTTTTATGTAACATTTATGTAATCTATCTATCTTTAAAAATAATAATAATAAATAAAAATAAAGTTACAAAAAGGCCATTTGAAGAAATAGTGAAAGGAATATTTGAAATCTCTTGAGATAATCATCTTAAAATTGTATAAAATAAAATACACGATCAAGTTTTTGATAATTGCATAAGTAATACTTTTAAAAGAACTAAGGACCAGTTGACTGAGTTCTAAAGACAAATAAAAGTATCAGAGAGATGCAGGGAACCAAACATAAAATAATGTGCAATTGAATCGTGTCTGAAAATTGAAAATTGACTGTAAGCATCCTGATAATTATTCATCTTCTTTCTCATATAGAAAAATGGGCTACATATAAAACTTGAGAAAGATAGCTGTCTACTGGAGTTCAGAAACCTGATCACCACTTTGCATTTTCCAAATTTGCTGGTTATTGCTTAACTCTTGTTTCACAAATTGCAGATTTCTGTACTGGGCAACACATGCTTAAATTTGAATGATAAATAATAGTCAGTGGTTGAAAGGTACCAAGATATTAAACTTCCTAATCACATCCCGAGTTATAATTAACCATCTGTATCTGGCATCTTCTACAATGGATTCCCCTTTCCCTTTTGGCAGTGATCATGGCATTCCTGTAATTACAACTCTTTGAAAACACATGTATTTCTCCTTTAAGGAAGAAGCTTCCTTATAAGAAACATCTAATTCAATTATTTTACAGAGTAGGCACTAAATACATTACTGTTCAACTGAAACATCATTTTACTAAAAGCAAAAATAATCATATAATATGGATATCAAATCAATTATTTTTGGAATACTTCTTCATTCAATTAATATTCTTTATCACTTGATAAAGAATATTACACTGGAGAGTAGAGTGGCTTTGAAATTAGATGACACTAATGATAATCGCAATTCAACCAATATTTAATTCTGGAAATGTGGATGAGTCACAGCATTCCTGAGATGAGGTTTCTTAATTTATAAAATTAAGGAATCCAAAGGTATGAATTGACTGAACATTTATCAATAGTTTGTTTTATAGTTTTAAGCTAATATATTTTTATAAATGTAAACTGATTAAAAAATTTCATCAAACTGTATGAATTTTGAGGTCGTATTTCATTAGTTTGTGGTAATTATATGGACTATATATTTGCATGCTGACCATACACTACATGATAATATTGAGTTGTTTCTGGAGTTAAAATCTTGGTGAAAAATTATAAACACCTGAATCTGACTGAACTGCATGAAAAGAGTCTAAAGGTTTTGTATTTATGACAGAATTAAAAATTAATTATATTTCGCTAGCTTGTTTTAATACAATTTTTAACAGATTACATAGAAGCACTTTCAAAACTGATTCCTAACATCAACATTAGTCTTTACTTAGAAAACTTATGAATACTAAAACCACTAAGCAGCTGGTTTTGAATATTCTTCACAAAGGATTTGTTTTTGACATGATTATTAAAAACCATTTTTTTCCTTTTTTTTCTTTTAGAGGAAATGTGGTTTTACAGAACATTCATGCCTAAAATACAGAATACCTATATACCACCCTTTTATTAACATTCATGCCTAAAATACAGAATACCTATATACCACCCTTTTATTAACTTTTGGGGAACAATCAAGGGCCAGATTTTTAAATTTATTTTAAATTTTCCAATGATACTATTTATATGGAGAACCAGATAATACTTTTTTTTTTTTTTAAGGAAGTTCCTGTGATTGAACCCAGGACCTCATACATGGGAAGCAGGTGCTCAACCACTGAGCTACATCCACTTCCCAGTGAGAGCTGGTTTTTCATGTATTTGTTTGTTTTCATTTGTTTGTTTGTAGGAGGTGCCAGGGATTGAATCCAGGACCATGGGAAACAGGTACTCAACCACTTGAGCTAACTCTGCTCACTCCAGATAATATATTTTTACCTACTTAATACTATCTTGCATCATACTAGAAAAATGGGAGCCTTAAAATATTGTGAAAAATCCTTAGAACAATTTCTTCCTTCACATTCGTCTGGAAAATTAGTCTTTATATCCATAAGCCTGTTACTGATTATATATGTTAATAAGAAATATGAAATATCTTGGAAGAAATGTTTTCATTAATTGGGAAGTATAAAATATTTTTCTCAGAGGACAAAAAAAATGGTTTCAAAATTGGCCATTTATTTCTATGATGAACATTGGACTTCCTAATGAAGAACCCCTTGCCTCTCTCCAGCAAGCAATTTTCAATGAGATAAAATCAAGTTCAGATAACAATATTGCACTGAGTTCAAAGATCTATCTAGGGTAGGTGGAATTCAGGTCCCAACATCTACTAAGAAGATGGGTTATCAAGTTAGCAGGTGAACTGTAACCAAAGAGTTAATTGCCTGGGAACTAGGAGAATTGATCTTGGATTTCTGAAGTCTATAGAATACAAGGAAGGGCACATGGAACCAAATACACAAGTTCATTTGTTAAAAAAACATAACCCTTTTATAGTCTGGGCAATTTAAACTCTTCTGTAATGGAAAATCTTTTTTTTAGTATAGAAATCATAAATACTATCAGATGTTCACTGGCATCTTCAGAACTCTTTTAAAACTCTTTTAGGTTCACTAGATACGAAGTAGATAAATCAGTACATAGAGTGCATGGGTCAAAGCACATTTCTTGAACCATAAAAATGGGATTTTAACCAAAAGTATTAAACATCACAGACCATTTTCTACATTCACAGAGTGATTCAACAGATAAATAGCTATACTGTACAATATCTTAGGATAACTAGTGAAATGATGTTTTATTCTCACATTTCTAAAATAGAGGCATGGCTAATTTACAGTGCTATAAGCTTCCTTATAAATATGGATGAAAATTATGAGATCATGAAAATATTTTAATTACTATTCTGAATTCATGAAAAATTTTAAATTGCTATTCTAAGCATGCACAGATGTATAAAAGTAGATATTGGACTTATTTTGCTTCAGTATTAATACATGTTATTAACATTAACTCCACT
Organism: Chaetophractus vellerosus; assembly: GCA_004027955.1. Taxonomy (NCBI): domain Eukaryota; kingdom Metazoa; phylum Chordata; class Mammalia; order Cingulata; family Chlamyphoridae; genus Chaetophractus; species Chaetophractus vellerosus. The sequence continues at coordinate 8,852 of PVKH010001121.1, read as the reverse complement.
TGAAAGTTATCAAGTGGCTCTTTTCAAGGCACTTCAATTATTTAAAAATGTTAGAAGTTAAAATAAGCAAGCAATTTAAAAGAGCCTAGAACTTTTAAATACCAAGAAGTTTAGACTTAGTTCTCCTCAACATGTTGAGATTGTTCATTTAATTTAAATTAAGCTATTGCTCTGAATGATTTTCTTTTACTGAAATGACAAGCAGGTTTAGTTGAACTGGTCAAATAGTCATATAATTCAGCCAAAACCATAGCTTGTACACTTATCTCTCTATTATTTGCAGATCTTTCAGAGGAAAAAAACAACAACATTACAGTAGTAAAAGAATGCATTAGGACAGATAACAATTGCTCTCTGTTGTGGGGCTAATAGTGGTTTCTCGAGATTATGAACCAACCAAGTAGGAGAGGACAGGTAATTAAGTTCAATACTTTGAGATGTCCTCTACTTAATTTTACTATGCATCCTAATGAAAAGTTATAAGTATATATTCATTTCACAAGCATCACCTATGCTGTGCACATTCCATACACAGCCAGCAGAGGATTTCCCTGGGTGCTCAGTGCTGCTCAGCCTCTGGCTCATTAGGTCCCTCCAAATGTCAGTCTCCTCTAGGTGCTGCAGATCCTTTTCAGATACCCTTAGGCTTAAAAATACCTTTAACCTTGAAGCTATTCCATTATTACTAATAAAAAGCTAGAACACTTAAAGAGAAACTTCCAGTATTTGCTTTTCTTGAGGAACTTACATTTCTTTAATATTCATGTCTACTAAACTAGTCTCCAGACCATTCTTCAGTCATGTTCCTTGCCTCTTCTGATATACTCTGCTTTAATATGACTGTGGACCTCCAGAAAGATTGCCTGGCACTAAGTGCTTCCTTGAAGCTGCACAATCTTCTTTGGAGAAAGGCTCCAAAGCACTATGTTGCCAACTTCATGGTAAGGGGCAAATCACCTTGATGCTCTACCTACTCTACCTGCCAAATCCCTCATATCATTCCCAAACACTACTAGATAGCACCTTGCCTCACACTTCAACTCTCTCACCCCAGCACGGTAGCTTCCCCGTGGCCATGGTGGTGCAAGCCTCAGCCATGGATGATGGTTCAATGACCACACAGCATCAGAACTGGCCCAGCCTCTTCCCTCTCACTGTGCGCTGGGAGCTAGCCTCCTTCCAAGAAGAATGAGGGAAGTATTACACAGTTGCTATCTCCTAGGGTAAACTTTGTTTAAATGAATATGAGAAATGGTGAACAACTGTTCTTTCTCTCCTGGAGCCAGATTTGGAATTACAGTAGTTTCCTTTCCCTCCCTGCAGATGTCCTGCAAGACCAAGCAGCAGCTAAGCTTGTTCTGGATCTGTGATCAGTTCAGCGATACACTTCCTTAATCATTGGCTCTTTTACTTCTCTGCTTGTCTTCACATGTATATTCTCACTTGCTTTCCTGGCATTGTGCTCCTCCCAAAATGCTAGCACCTGAGCTTTGGCCTGGGCTGAAGAATATTCCCATAAATGAGTTCCCACTTTAACACAACTGCAATTTATTTGAGATCATATGCGGTGTACTATTGTTTTTATGGACAGTATAAAATAGGTACAAAATTGAAATTAAAGGATAAAATTAAGGCAAAAGCAATTATAATTTTAAAATAACTGTTGTATTAATAATATATTTGCTCTCAATAAGCATATTAAGTATTAAGGTACACACATATTTTAGTAATATTTTCAAAAGAGCCATGTAATTGAATATACCTCATACAAACAAACAAAAATATTTGGCTTAATACTTTTTGATTCTGGGATTTAAGGAAGCATATTTGCATATAATTCAGCATATATTTGTATAATTGATTTTAATGTTGCATTGAATGATAAAGTCAGATACAAATTTAATATTAAAAGTTAGCATTCTGGGGAATAGATGCAGCTCAGTGGTTGGGTGTCTGCTTCCCATATACAAGGTCCTGGGTTCAATCCCTGGTACCTCCTTAAAATAAAAACATCAGCATACTGATTCAGTCATTACCTTAAGAAAAAAATTTATTTGAGCAAGGTAGATACTTTGTTTCCCTCTCAAGTAACCAGGTATAAGTTCTGTAGTGTTCTGTAATGTTGAGAATCAAGGCTCTTTCTATCACTCTACCTGAGTCACCCTCAAGTTTTGATTTCCAAATATGATTTAAGATGTGTGTTATATCACATTATTTCAGCTAATGGAAAGGCGAAAAAAAAAAGGGAAGGAAAGGACTCAACTCTTTGCCTAGGCATGAATCAGTAGTCACATATGTAACTTTCTCCCATGGGCCATTACCTAGAACTTGGTCACAATGTTCCACCTAGCTCCAAGGTGGTCTTGAAAATGCAATCTTTATCTGAGAGAACACGTGTCCAGATAAAATATATGGACTCTCTTAATAGTGGATGAAAGAGAGTTGTCAAGGAATGACTACCTCTGCCCCAGTACCACCAACACACCCATATACACATACTGACACTACCAGAAGGCAGACAGGACTTCCCAAGTCCTACACAGTAACTATCCACTACAGAATCAATACAGTTGCATGAGTCTTTGATTCAGAATTTGGTTCAATGGGAAGAGAGGCAGATGTAGTCAACTATTTATCTTCCATGGATCATGGATCATGGCAGAAATGGTGTGGTTCTAGAACCATCAACTACCAAAATGACTTTCTAATTTGTAGGGAAGTTTCCTGATTCAGCAACTTCTGTTGTGAGGATAGCAACTTCCACACTTGTGGCAGGAGTCTGGTATTAAAGTAAGTAGAACAGACTCCTATAGCAGTTATAGCCATTTTTAGAATTATATTAGGAGTAGGAGTAGAGTAATTTTGGGGACCAGGAATTGTACCTGAAATTTCAGCTCTCACAAGTGTTTTGTTCATGTCTAATATCCCATTTTGATGAACTTGGTCCTGCCCTTCTTGATAACTCTGAAGGATGTTCATTTTAGAGACAACACTAGTAATCAGCTAACTGGGGCTCATGTCCTAATTCTACTGCTTTTATTGTTACAATATATATAAAGACATCCTGAACACCTGGTGTGGAGCAATTACAAAATCAGTTATAGTTATAAACTTATAAACCAAATGAAGTGCATGGTTTTTGTTAATTTATGTCAATAAAAATACTGATGAAATGTGTCAGAATCGATTCTGATGTTTCTTGACCAAACTGGGAGACTATGTGATTAAATCAAGCTGGATTTATTTATATGGCTGCAGTTATTGAAGATTTTGGAGTCAAAACTACTTAGATCTAGAAGTAGTTTTGAGTGTTTCCTTTATATGATTATTAATTGAAGTGTAGGCTCAAATATAGTTCATAAGCTTAAAAAACCCATCTTGGTATAATATAAAGGAATCAATAAAAAGATTTAGGAATATTCTAAGTCCAATATGTTTGCACCTTACACTTTTTACCACAAAGAAAAATATACACTGCTTAGTGAGAGTCCTTTATTTTGGAATCCACATATAACACACATGGGTATTGTAATCTAAAATATAACTGAGATTTGAAAGGGCCCCACAGCAGACAAGAGCCTCGTACTGATATAAACTGTGGTAAAAGTTGCTCTCTTTTGGTATTCATTTCCTTATTAGATTTGACTTCGGTCTTTTGACCTTCACGTTTATAGTTGATTATTAAAGAGTGACAGATACTGTTCCCGCTGTTGTTTAACCTTCACGGTCCCTAACCCTCCAATCAGGGAGGTACTCGTGTATCCTCCTAAAACTACAGGATGAGCTGAGTACAAATTTTTAATCTTCTAACTAATGCCTTAGTATACTAACCTTTTGAATTATTTGCTTACTTATATTTTGAACAGACCTTATGCTTCTTGAGGGTGTCTTTGTATCCCTAGTACCCAACATCTTGCCTGATACAGAGTAGATGCTGAAAACCATTTGATAATGAATCATAAAATGCCTGAATGATTTATAATCTTGGATTTCAAACTAGGGCTGTGATAGGTTGAATAGCGTCTTCCCAAAATTCATGTCCACTGAGAACCTCAGAATGTGACCTTATTTGTAATTAGAGTTTTTGCAGGTGTAATTAATTAAGATAATGTCACACTGGATTAAAGTGGGCCCTATATCCAATGAATGGTGCCCTTTAAGAAGAGGAGAGGACATAGAGAGACACAGAGGCACATAGAAGGAAGCCATGTAAAGACAGAGGCACAGATTGGAGTTATGCTACCATAAACCAAGGAATGCCTGGGGCAACAAGAAGCTAGATGAGGCCAAGAAGAGTTCTCCCCTTCAGAAGGAACATTGCCCTAATGATACCTTGATCTCAGACTTTCAGCTTCTAGAACTATGAGACAATAAAGTACTGTTGTTTTAAGTCATGCAATTTATACTAATTTCTCACGTAAGCCCTAGGAAATGAAAATAAGGTACTATCATCACATATGCTAAATATAAACCTGCCATATCCTTATTCCAATTGTGCCAGGGATGATTACATCAATTCTAAGGTGCTAGTATGGTTGAACTGATCTGTCCCAGAACGTACTGTTGGATTCATGACTTTATTCATTTGTCAAAATCCATAGTATGGTACACCACAAAGAGTGAATTTTGCTGTATGTAAATTTTAAAGCATTCAACTGGAATATTCAGGAAACTGCAAATAAAACACAAACTTTGGAAGAAAAGAATTAATCTAAGTTATTTTGGGCAACAGTATTTGTATACTGATAGGAGAAAGAATAAAAGAAGAGCTATACACAAGTGTGATACTCTGGTTAGTAAATTTGTTTCTCACAGAGCTGAGTTAACAATTCTAAAATTACATTATGTATATATTAGGGTTGAACAAATAAGTGTACTGTAGATAATGACAGTCAGGTTTCTCACTGTCAGAGGAAGAAGATTCCAGTAAGGAAAATGGAAAGGCTAGAATGAAACCTCTAGTTTTGCATTAAAATCAAAGTTATTGTGTTCCAGGAAGATGGCCTCGGAGTAGGTAGGCAGGGCTCAGCTTTCTTGCAAAAACAGTGGAGGAGGGGCAGAAACTCTCTGAAGGAGCAGCTTTGGGGATCTGCAGACCAGGAAAGTGCTGCACACATCATCCAGGAGGAAGTAAGAATAGCAATACCAAGAGGCCCAAAAGAAAACTGTGAGTTAGTAGCCCCTGTGACTGGCAACCGTGCCCATCACCCACCCTCAAGGTGAACAGTCACAGTATAACCTGTGAAGTCAGGACACATAAGACAACATGGATAAACTTGAGGACATTATGTTGAGTAAAATAAGCCAGACATAAAAGGTCAAATATTGTATAGTGTCACCAATATGAACTAAATATGATGAATAAACTCATGGGGTTAAACTCTAGAGTATATGTTGCTAGGAGATAGAATGTGGGTTAAGAAGGGGGAGTTGATGCTGAATGTATGTAGAATGTTTAATAGGGGGATTGTAAATGTGGGGAAATGGACAGAGTTGATAGTAACACATTACAGTGAGTATAACTAACATTGCTGATCTATAAATGGGATTGTGTCTGAAAGGGGTAGTCTAGGGACATAAATGTCAATTGAAAGGAAGCTAGAGGCTAATCAAGGGACTGTATAACTGATTTCAGTGGTGAACGAGGATTGTGCTTAATAGTATGAAAACAAGAATGTTTATCTATTACAAGGTTTTAAGAATATGGTGATGCATGGGAAAAACACAACTAATATAATTTATGGACTATAGTGAATGGTAATATTGTAATAATTTGCAACAATGGTGAAGAAGATACTATTTCAATGCTAAGAGTCAACAATAAGGTGGTATATAAGAGTATAGGATTCTTCCTTTCGGAGTAGTAAAAATGTTCTAAAATTCACTGAGGTGATGACAGCCACAACTGTGTGATGAGACAGAGCCATGGAGTGTTCATTTTGGATGGATTGTACAAGACATGCATGGCAGTTTGAAATTATCTTATGAATCCCAAAAAGAGAAAGATTATGTTTTTAAACTAATCTATTCCTGTGGATGTGATACCCTTTGATTGCATTAAATTCGGTTAAGGGGCCTTTGTTTTGATTATTTGATAAGATCGCTTTTGGGTTTTTGGTTGGTCTACATCAGTGCTGCGTGATTCATGTAGAGTCTGCCCTCTTGCTGTGTATGATAAAAACAGAGACACAGAAAGAGTAATACAGAAACAGAAAAGGGAAGCTGACATATTTGATCTTGCCATCTGAGAGAGGACTAGAGGATCACTTAGGCATGAAGTCCCCAAGAGGCTTGATCCACGAAGCAGCTCAAGAGGAGAGCATGAGCCTGGAGGGGATGGCTGAGACCTTGGCAGAGGTTGGCAGGCATCTTGCTTTGTCACATGCGCGGACAACAAAACCAACAGTAGCTGACATTGGTGAGAAAATACCTCTTATGGTGCCTTGATCTGGACTTTACATGACCTTGGAACTGTAAGCTTTTATACCAAATAAACCCCCTTTATAAAAGCCAACCCATTTCTGGTACTTTGCATTGGCAGCCCTTTTGCAAACTGAAACAGCAAGGGACTTTATAACACCGTGAACCCTGTGGTGGATGATCGTCTGTGGTTAAGAGTACAAGTATTAGAACATTCTCTCTGAACTATAACAAATATACAACACTAATACATGTTATTAATAAGCAGGTGGTTTGTGGGGAAAATACACCAAATCTGAGATATGGACTATAGTTAGCCGTAATATTTTGACGATATTCTTTCATCATTTGTCATAAATTTCTACCACAATGCAAGGTCCTTCTGGTGGGACAATGTATGGGAATCCTCTAATAAAAAATGTAGATATACAATATAACAGCTCTAAAATAATCAAAATTATTAGTATGAATTCACATTGATTTTATATATAGAGATGTGTTTTTATACATGAGTTAGTATACATACATATGTTTCTAAGTTCTGTTTGTAGGGAAGGCCTGGAAACAATGGCACCATAGTAGACATGACCACTCTAGAATACATATCTTGGTTTCTAAATACCATTGCCCCGTGAAAAGAATTTCTTAAGTGCTCCTTGGAAAAGTGATTGATTCCAGGGTCAAGGCAAGGAAAATATAAGATGATCTTGTAACATCTTCTGGTGCCAGAAAGTAAGTAATTGCATAGATAGACACGAGAGAGAGAGAGAGAGAGAGAGAGAGAGACAGAGAGAGAGAGAGAGAGAGACAGAGAGAGAGAGAGAGAGAATATTTATTTTACTTCACCCTTGTTAATAGATTTATTCATTTATATCTTTATGGTAAAAGGTCCAGAAAATTTACTGATAGAACAGAGTTAGTATCAACCATGTGTTTTAAAGTTCAAAGTTCAAAGAGTTATACATTAATTAAATATAGAGGCTGAGGGTAAGATAAACTCACAAATACACTGCCCAAAGATTTAAAAATAACCTTAAATTAAGAGGATGAATTAGAAAATTCTTCAGCATATGATGATCTCAAGACCAGTATATCTGATAAGAAATAGCTCCAATAGTAAAAAATAATAATAATAAAACAATATCACTTAGGTATGCATCAAGGGGACCCTATGGACCAGATCATTATATTGGGAACTGGAAACACAAAAAGGAAAGAGATAAGAAATCTTTTATTAATGATTTATCTATCTGGAGTAGTGTACTTAAAAATGCACACATACATACAAAAATCTATATATAATTCCTGAGACACCTATCCTGGATTAAGGATAATAGACTTGAACAAGAATAAGAAAAAGTGCCACCTTCCCAACAATTCTGCATATTAATACTCCTTGGAGAACCTCTCTGATCTGTGATCATCTGTGGTATATCCAGATACCTTTGGAACTCAACTAGAGTTTCAAACACAACTGGAGTCAACAATTGCTGTCTACTGGTTACAAGGATGCATAAATATCTCAAGGTAGAGCAAGCCATTCTCTCAGCCAAAGACCTAGAGCTTCAACATCTGATATGTTAAGTAGGCTCTAGCTACAAGCCCATACTAGTAATTAAAAAGTGATTATATGTGTGTGTGTATATATATGTAGGTATATATGTTTGTATGTTTGTATATATATGCATGTGTGTATATATGGAATATTTAGAACATAGACATATGATAAAAATGGAAGTTCTGGGCATTTATGTGTTTATTTTTATTTTTGATTATTTTAGTCTGCCTATTTTTCCATATGATGACATATATTTCTCAGACATGAGAGATAGTTATCTAAAATTTCTGAATCTCTGAGTATCTTTACAATTGGGCATTTAATTTTTTATGATAATAATCTCACAGAAACATATGCTTTGTCCAAATAGTCTTTATCTAAGATCATCATTGAGGATTAGCCAAGTATCCAGTAAAAAAAAAAAAGGAAATTTTCACTAGCATTAAAGCATAAATTCTGAAGCTAGAATTTGCAAAAGCAAATCTCAGATCAACTATTATGGCTTGAGTAATTGACTTAGGGCAAAACAGTATTATGTTAAAGCTTTAATACTAGAAGATTTCATTCAAATATTTCTCAAAATCCAAGCTAAAAGGAAGTCTGCCATTAAAAAAGTAAATGCTGATTTGAAATTTTATTTCTAAATTTATACTTTAAAAATGGAATTGTGGGCCTGGCTAGATAGCTCAGTGGATAAAGAGCTCGCTGGGAAACCACATGGGAGGCCCTGGGTTCGGTTCCCGGGGACCTCTCCTAGCGGGCAGACCGCCTTGAGAATGGAAGCCGCCATGGGCGGGCCGGAGCCGCCGTGGGCAGGGCAACAAGCTGCCACGGACAGGCAAAAGCCGCCACGGGCAGGGCAGGTCGCCTGCAA
>PVKH010001120.1:0-32127 GCA_004027955.1 Chaetophractus vellerosus | reverse complement strand
CGTTGGAGCTAAGCGCGGAGTCGACCCACCACGTAGGGGGCTTGCCCCGCTCGTGGGCAGCTTTGTTCCGTTTCACGGGCAGCTGGGCTCCATTTTTCTCGCGGCGCTCGGCTCGGTTCGCCAGTGACCTGCCCTGCCCGTGGCGGCTCTGCCCTGCCCATGACGGCTTTTTTGCCCTGCCCACGGCGGCTTTGCCCCACCCATGGCGGCCTGCCCCCTCAAGGAGGTCTGCCCGCATGGAGAGGTCCCTGGGAACCGGACCCAGGGCCTCCCATGTGGTGTACCAGCACTTTATCCACTGTGCTACAACCAGCCCCTGCCATAATTATTAATTCCTATAATCCTAGTCTGAATAGAGGGTATAAACAATATATGATGGAGTGGATTGCTTGGTTATCAGAGTACACCCTTGTACAGCAGCCCTGGCAGCAGGTGAATGAAGAGTTTCTAAAGTTACTGACCATGATGTTGATCTTTGTTTCTCCTTATTCACAGCCAGTGAATTGCCTTAAACTAATAAGTGTTCTGCAAATATTTGTTCAAATTAATTCCTATATCACTTAATAGGAATTGCCCGTGTTTGAGATAACATAAAAGAGTAACAGTATAAATAGTTGTACCTGGTAATAAAGAATAATTTTGATTAGCCAAATTGGAATATGAGTAGGGGAAGCGTTTATATAAATTGAAGCAAATGATAGTTTGGGAGTCAAAAGCATAGACCTCGCAATTGACAATTCTTGGTCCATTTTTGGACTCTGCTACATACTAATTGTGTGATCCTGAGAAAATTTTTCCTCTGTAAAATAGACATCATAATAGTAACTCTTAGGACCTTTGCAACCGCTATAAAATTAATGTATGGATTGGCATGTAGTGAACATTAAATAAATGTTACCTATGATTATTAGAAAGCTCATTACTCATAACTTAGGATAGAGCTTTACTTTCCTTATAAATTACGATTCTCTGGTGATACCTTGGAGACTTGTTTAAGGAGACTTCCATAAATAACCAAGAAAAACTGGTCTCTCCCAAAGCTTTTATCCAAGAAGCTTTCCTGTAGGTTTCCATTTACATAGGTATCAGGATTAATTTTTGATTTTTAAGAGTTGGAAAATACATCAGAACATAAGTGAAATAAGCATTTGTCTTCTCAAGTAAAACTGAAATGTGTAATTTGAGATAATTTAAAGTGTTAAAACATAAAAAACCATCACTAAGATGCTTCTTTAAATTTGTTTATCTCAAAATGAGATCAATTACTTATTTTCCAGAAAAGAGTATAGCCAGGGGAAACTGCCTTACTGTAGCTTTGGTAGCAAGCAGAAAGTTTAAGAATTCAAGGTAATAGATTCCATTGGCGTTTGGAGGAGCTCCACCCTACCACTTCGATGACTTCTACTACAAGGAGTAAAGTGAGGATCTGTGTCCAGTAAGAGCACCATTCTGCTGTCATGATAGTAGAGGAGGAAGCTCTTTCCTCCACAAAACTAGATGTTTGTAACTCACAAAATTGTGCAGGGCAGAGTTTAAACTATAGTGTAAACCATCATCCACACTTAGTGTCAATGCTCCAATATATGTTCAATTGTAACAAATGTGCCACACTAATGAAGGATGTTAATGTGGGGAAGTGGGGGGGGAGGTAGGGGAGTGGGACATATGGGAATCCCCTGTGTTTTTTATGTAACATTTATGTAATCTAAGTAATTTTAAAAATAATAAACTAAAACAAAATATTTAATTATAAAAATATTCCCAAAAATCCAGATGTTGGATAATAGATGATCCCAGTTTGGCTTAAGCATAAGTATAGAACTGACCTTCATGGGCTGATTACCAAATTAGCTATTCTTTCTCTTTTGGGGACAAATAAATTGGAGGGTTAGAAAGATAAATCAGAAGTATTCCATTCACTGGGTAAATAAATTACTCTACATTCAGATATAAAACATGCTACAGTTTTAAAAAAAGGGGAGGTAGCACTTTATGTAATATTGGAGTGTTTCTTTATAAGTGAAGAAAGCAAAGAACAAAACAACATAATGAAATGCTATCATTTGTGAAAAAGAAGGGTGATAAAATTAATGGAAGCATATCTGCTTGAATAAGCATAGAATATCTCTGTAAAAGTGCACAAAGTTGCTGGTAACACTGTTTTTTCCCCAGTTATCAGCTATGTGTGGTTAGAGGGCATGAGAGACAGGGAAACTTTTCACTGAATGTCTTTAGAATTTTAAACCATGTGACAGCACTGCTTATTCAGAAATAAAATTAATTAAATCAAAATGAAGGAAAATTTTATAATTCTCAAACACCCTCTTTTTTCTTTATCTTTTTTTTTTTTGAGAAAGCTTCTGACTATTGCCCCTTTTCTATTTTTTCAAAATATCTTCAAAAATAGCGTATGTCTTACAGGCTTGCTATATCATTGATTTATATAACAGTAGAACCTTCTAGTAAATAAGGAGGCCACTTGGAACTCTATATAACTCAAGTATTAAAGTTGCATCAACATTTCACAGCAGATTCCCGCAATTTACCTGTACCTTTCAACCTGGTGTTTTATGAAATTTCCTTCCTTTCTGAAGAAGCATACCAGAGTCTTCCAAGATCTTGAACTGTGATTTATTTTCTTTATCCTAGTTTGACCCACTTCCACATTTTGGAAACTTCTAATGCTATACCCTTGAGTGTGAGAAAAAATAAATCCCTGCAGGTTCTCAGGATATAAATTACATAGAAGTGAACAAGAGGAGTACAGTGTAGGAAACTGTCTTCACTTTTCTTAATGTTAGCTTTCAGAAGTCTTCCCTTTGTTTTTCTCTAACCCATGGATGAAAGAACTGAGAAGCTGAGCCATCTTCCCAGCTACTGTGTTATCTGTTCATTTTATAATATTTTAAATATTTCAAAACTTTTTTCACTGAAGTATTATTTAGAAGAAAAGAGAAGGAATTTATACCCTAGGGTATCTGGGAATTTTTTAAAAATTCCAGCTGATTTTGCTACCAAAGTTTATATATATACATATGTGTGTGTATATGTGTGTGTATTTGAAGCCTTATATTTTAACATTTATGGGAATTTTGCCATCTACATCACGGGAGTGTGCTCTAAGTGTGTCTGATGGTTCCCTTGGCCCCCGGCCTACCACATTGTACACTTTTGTATACAGGAATTCATGTATACCAGTTTGGAAAATGTGGTTACACAATGGAAACTAGAAGCTTCTGCCATATCACTTAACAATGTGTGAAGTCCTATGATGTAATTTTTTCATCTGATGAAACCACATGTAAGATAGGTGGAAGTGACAGACATCGTAAGTTATTGGCCAGTTACTAATTACCACCTCTGTATTAGGGATTTTCCATTGTTATCTCTTCTACTCACAAAGGATCTGACAAATCCCAACTCCAGTTCTGGAGAGGGGAAATTTTATTGGCCCATTAATTCAGTTTGGATAAAGATTTAATCCCTAGTCCAATTAAATGTAAGGAGTTTGGGGCAAGATCTTATATTGCTCACTTGCCCCTGCAATGGCACATATTGGCAGATAGTTTTCACAAAAGTTGACAGGGAGCGGGCTCAAGAGATCTCACAAAATATGTGTAGTAGTTGGGATAGAGTCACAAAGCTTTGAAACCGGACTCCAAGGCCCTAAACTTTCAGTTCCATCCTGCAATTTAATTGCAACCATAGTTTAACATGGGCCCTCTGCCTGGAGGCAGGAATAATTATGGAAAATTCTTCATTTAGAAGGTGATGCTTCAGCTCAGATTTAAAGAATGAAGAAGAATTTATCAATCTGACAAAAGCGAGGGCTCGTGCTGGAGAATGAAGGGTACCTCAAAGGTATGGAGTTATTAGAGAATATGTTCAATAAATATTTGTTGAGCAAATAAATGAACTACAGAGTATGGCACTGTGGGAAATATAGGAAAGAGATACTTGGCACAGGATTTTATATAGCTGTGCCAAGGTGTATTAGTTAGCCAACGGGATGTTGATGCAAGTACCAGAAATCTGTTGGCTTTTATAAGGGGTATTTACTTGAGGTAGAAGCTTACAGTCACAAGCCATAAAGTATAAGTTACTTCCCTCACCAAAGTCTGTTGCCACGAGTTGGACCAAGATGGCAGGTGACATCTATGAGAGTTCAGCCTTCCTTCTTCCTCTTAAGACTCCGTGGTCCCAGCTCCTTCCAATTTCAGCTGTAGGCTAGCATAGGCTTGTCTTTTTCCCCGGGGCTCATTTCATTCTGGGCTTTCTCAGCTGTTTAAGGTTCTGGTCTCTTCAGCTGCAAACTATCAGGCTAATAGCTTGGTTCTCTCCCTGGGGCTCCAGCATCCCAAACTAAACTCTCTGTGTTCTTCTTCTCCATGTATATACTTCCCTGTCTTTGATTGAACATCCGTTTATATAGCCCACAGCTGTAGGCTAACTGTAGGCGGGGACTCAGAAGGAGTCGCCCAAATGACGTGGTCAAATAAAAACCGTGATCTTGATTTAATAACTTAAAAGTGAAACCTATGAGTCTAAGACAATCTAAAGGAAGAGAGCGGTTTACAAGCTATTAGTATTTCTTTTTGGAATTCATCAATAATATCAAACTGCCACCCAAGATCTTTAGAATTGACATTGAAGATGATGAGAGCCATTATTTGAATTTAAATTCTGAAAGTAAAACATTCGGATTTGTCTTTCAGAAGGAATATGCTGAAGTCAGTGTGAAAAGCAGATTGCAGAAGTACAAGATAGGGGCAAAAAAACTATGTAGGAAGTTATTAGAGTGATTCAGATAAGAAGAGGTGAGAATGAGTTAAGAAAAAATAGCAGTGGTGAGGAAGGAGGTTGTCAAGACCTATAGAAAAGCAGAGTTGGCAGGGCTTAATAAACCATATCTTCAAGGACAGAAAGAGATTTTTTTGCCTAGGAAATAGCCTATTTCCATCACTCTGTGAATGGGGTAAAGATGCCTAATTATCCCCTTACCAAAATACCATTCCCTGGTTCTAGAAATGAATTGTTACTTAGATAATTACATCATTGATATTTAAGAAAGCTATTTGGAATTTTATATTTGAAATTTATTTTTTATCTAATTAGAAGTGCATTGTATTTATCAACCCTGATTAATTTTAAATATCATGAATTTTCCTTCCTTTGCTTTCTCCAAAGTTTGAATGTAAAATCAAATCCACATCCATTTAAGTCAAGTGTAAATTTTCCTCTAAGTTTAACTTTGAAAAACATTAAGTCAGTTCCTTTTGTTCCAATGGATAGATAAAAAAGGAGGGGGAGAGGTCTTTCCTAAGGTTGTCTGAGAGAAAAACAACTTCACAGATTAGATCATGCCTTCATTTAGATCTAAGAGGAGTTATGATAATTTGTCTCCATGGAGGCAGAGCACAGCTCTGGGACTTAGGATTTGTTAGCCTGTTTGCTGGACTTTTTTTTTTTTTTTTCCCATCTGCTCATTTGCTTTCCTTATTTTATTTATCTATCTGTGAATGGATAATTATTCCCACCCCACCCGTTTTGTCCCCTTACTGTTGATGTTCTGTTTTTGTCAGATGTGTTTTTCCCTGATTATTTTCTTACTGCAATCATCAAGCAAAAAGGTGATACATATTTCATTTAATTATAACTTTCTTTATCATGCAAATTTCAAAATTAATAATGGCACACATAGATAAGAAAGTGTCTCTTTAGAGTTTTTATAGTTTTACCACATAATGACACATTATTTAGGCCAAATCACTCAGTTCTTTTACTGATGAATATTGAAGTCATCTGAAAGATGTTGAATTATCATTTTGGTTAAGAAAAATTAGGAGAGGGAAGCATTAATGTTCAAGTGCCCAGGTGGTAGTAAAGTTAGGGTCAAACTATTCACAATTTTTCAGTGAGACATAATTCTCCAGTGAATTTAGACCCTAAAATATTAATCAATTTTTATTTATACTGTCTAAAAAAAAAGTCTCTCTGTTTTTATCAATTACCGTTAAATCAATTAAATACTCCTGAACCTACCCTTTTCTCTTAAATATTTCAGATATGAAAATTTTAGCTTTCTGGAGCTAACAAAAATTTTTAGCCTTTTTTTTTCTGAAAAACATAGTTTTTCTGTATCTAAAGACTCTAATGGTATAATTGAAATCTAGTGACAGAATGATCAATGGATATTATTATTTAATTTTGACAGGAGAATTTTTGGAGATCAATTGAAAGAGTCAATATTTCAACCATCAAAACAAGGAATTTGATGTAAAAAGGTGTTAATTTTGTTATAAAAGGAAAATGTCTACGGAGCTTACACATATGCCATACCATCCAGGGAATGCATATTACCATTTATGGAGCGCTTCATGATGTAGACTAATATAAAAATTGCTCTATTTTATGAGGCATATTGAATTCTTTTTTATGCTGCTGTAACAAATAACCACAAATTGTATGGCTTCGAACAACAAACACATTTTTTCTTACATTTTTGCTGATTGGAAGTCCAACAAGCATCTCACTAGACTAAAATTGAGGTGTCAACAGAGCTGTGATTTTTTTATGGAGACTCTATACTTCCATAGTATTTGCTTCGTTTTCCTTTATTATTTTTATTTACTTAATTCTCCTTTATCTTCTTTAATTGTATTTTATCAGAATTGATAAATACATTTTAAATTATTTCATATTTGTTTAATCATATTCCAAGAAGCTCTCAAATAGAGTGTAAACATTTAGATCACCAAAAATTTTAAACTCAGCACATTTTTCTCTTTTAATGTAAAATAAGTGGGCCAAATTTTAAGGTCTAATTTCATTTGTCCACTACTCTTATAAACACAGTCACAGTCTCAAAGAGGTCTCATTACATTGAATTAGTGCAAACCAAAGTGCATTAATGATAGGCACTGCAGAAGACCACCTTCAGAGAGAAACAGCATTTTAAGTAAAAGGACATCCATTTCCCTGCCTAGTTTGCTCACAGACAAACAGTAAGCTTTGGCATTATACGTTAAGGACTTAAAATTAAAAGTTCTATTCTTGTTCAGTGATATGTTCAAAATGAATGAAGAGGGTTTCATTTCCACTGACAATTGTCATAGGGTATTAGAGTTTTTTGAAAACCCAGGGACAGGCATCCTCAACTATCTTGTAACAGATCTGACAAACTAGCATCAGACTTTATAACTCAGGCTTTAGCTCAAGATCTTTGACCATTGTCACAAGGATTTTTACTCAGATATTTAAAGCAAAAGTAACTACAACCTACTGAGTACTTAGCATAATTTATTTTATTTTATTTTATTTTTGAGGTACCTGGACCTTGTATGTGGGAAGCTAGTGCTCAGCCACTGAGCCACATTGGCTTCTGTGAGTTGCTTTTTTCATTTGTTTTGTTTGTTGTTTGTTTTGTTTTTTTTTTCAAGAGGCACCTGGAAACAAACCTGGAACCTCTCATGTGGGAAGCAAGCACTCAACTGCTTGAACCACATCCATTCCCCTAGCATAATTTATTTAAGTCCTCAAAATTAAAATAATATGCAAAGTTGTGTTTGAAGGGGAAATCCAGGTATCAGTGGTTTGAAACTGCATGTACCCCCAGTAAGTCATGTTCTTAAAGCTAATCCATCCCTGTGGGTGTAAAACTATCATAAGTAGGGTTTTGATGGGGTGACTTCAGTTAAAGCATAGCACAAGGTGGGTCTTAATCCTCTTACACTGGAGTCCTTTATAAACAGGATGGATATGGAGAGAGGGAAAGAGGAAACTACAGAAGCAAGAAGTTGAGAGCAGTGAGACCAAGAAGAGAAGGTTGAGACCAGCAGGCACCACCATGTACCTTGTCAGAGGAACCCAGGATTGCCAGCAGGCTGTCTTTGGTGAGAAAGCATATCCTGATGATGCCTTGATTTGGACATTTTTCTCAGCCTTAAAACTAAGCTTGTCAGCTAATAAATCCCCACTGTTAAAAAGTCAACCCATTTTATAGTATCTGTTTTCAACAGAAAAGCAAATTAAAATAAAGGGTGACAAGGAGAAAGAGCTTAAGGAAGTTGATGGCAGAGATGGAACAGGTATCTAGGTAACCCCATGGCTTTTGTCACAATATATTGCCTCTCTTAATAGATTTTGTTCCTCATTCTACTGTCTTGTAACTAGAAGAAACCTGGAATGACATTTCTAGTCTTCCCCAGAACAATACCTTTCCACCCCTCACTGCCCCTGCCTCCCACTCCATTAGATACCCTCAGCTGATTATTGAGAGCTATCAGATTTCCTCCATGCAGGAACTTATAATATCTGATATATCCCTTTTTTCACAAATTCCATTCATGTAGATAAATGTCAAAAGTCCTCCATGGTTTGACTTTTATAAGCCCAAGTATTTCATGAATAAACAAAGAGAATACTGGAACCTGTGCTAGAGAGAATAATGTCCCCTAAAGGTGTCAACACCCTAACCTTTGGAAACTGAATATGCTAAGTTAGATGGCAGAGAAATTAATGCTGCAGACAGAATCAAGATTGTTGATCAACTTACCTTTAAATAGGGAGATTATCCTGGATTATCTGGGTGGACCCTATGTAATCAGAGTGTCCTTATATATGGATAAGAAAGATAGAAGGGTCAGTATCAGAATAATACACTGTAGGAAAGACTTGACAAGCCATTGCTGGCTGTGAAGATGGATATGGGCCAGAAGCCTAACAGTGCAGAAGCCTCTAGACATAGGAAAAAGCAAGAAAATGCAATCTCTCTTACAACTAGCAGAAGGAGCACAATGCTGCTAAAACCTTGATTGTAATGTTGACCCACTTTGGACCTCCTTACATCTACAACAGGAAGATAATAAGCTGGTATTGTTTTCAGTCACCAAGTCTGTAGTAATTTGTTATAGCAATAATCTTCCTCAGTCTACTTTTCTGACCCTTCTTCAAACTCCCTTCTGCTATAAAAAGTATGCTCCATTATTACCTTCATTCTTCTCTTCCTGTTTTGTCTTCTTTGTTAATTTCAAGTACTTTTATTATTTTAGCTCTCACTTTAGTATATGTTATCTAGTGAACATTTCTAGCCCAATTTAATTCTTGAGTTTCTAGTGTATATTTCTACCTTTAAATATTTTCACATATTTACCCCAATTAACATAAAATCCATTATGCCACAGACCAGGCTACAGCTTTCCCTAAAAAAGTACATTCAGTTTTGCTCAGCTTTCTGTTTTTCAATTAAGGGTCACACCATTCTTCAGTTAGCCAATTGTAAAATCATTCACTTATTCATTCATTTAACAAATATCTATTTAATTTCTACTGTGGGGCAAGCACTGCAAAGGAAATGAAGAATGAGACAGGCAAGATTTCTGTACTCGTGGAGCTTAACGTTCATGTCAAAGAGAAAAATACATTTCATAACTCAGATCTTCTGTGTGTGCATGCGCTTTAGACGTAAAAGGGATGCTATGGTAAAGATCACCAGGGGCAATCACCCGGGTTGTCAGGGATGGCTTCTCGGGGGGACCATTTAAGTTAACATCTAAGACCGGGCATAAAAAGAGCCCAGGAAGCATGTTTGAGGAAGAAGAGAGTAAATACAAAGGTCCTGACATGGGAGAGCGCTCCCTACCTTGTTCTAAGAATAGAAGGAAGGCCGGAGTAACCAAGAATGGAGAGTGAGAAAAAAAATGGCATGAAATAAGTTGGAAAGTTTGCACGATTTAAGACTTGCGAACCTTATAGGTTGAGTTTAGATTCAATTCTAAATACAAAAAAAAGAAGTCTGCCCTGGAGACAAAAGCTTGCGAATGATCGTCATCTAAAGCTGGTAGTAAGTGAAATTGCCTACGGGAAGAGTACGATAGAGAGTCGTTTCTAGAACAGAGGCCCAGTTTCTTCCAATATTTAGAGGTCAAAGTGGAGGATCTCCCAGAAAAGAAAAAAAAAAAGTGTTCAGTTAGAAAGGATGAAAACAGGAAGAATTTTACTGGAAAAGTAAGAAGTGTATTTCAAGGAGAAAGAGTCAGCTAAATATGATGCTTTCTGAAAAAGCATGTTAGGATAAAATCAAAACATTGTCCACTGGATTTGACAAAAAGTCACCGATGACCTTGGCAAAACAATGCTTGGCAGAGGGCTGAAGCTTTCATCAAAAGTGTCTGTGCCAACATTTATCTTTAATAATTACTTAGATGGAAATCTTCTAAAATACTCTTTGGACTGTTTTCTTAAATTAAGCAATCACAATATTTTAATATTGTCCTAACGTTTCAATCATCATTAGGTACATTGTCACCTAGTATTTTTAGGACGTGCATGTTATGGAGGCATCTGGGCTATTTATCCCTGGTTTATCCCTATATCGGTCTGTGTTCTCTTATAGTTTGGGCAGAGGCGGGTTGGTTTATTTTTCTAACTTCCATTGCTTCATTTTTTTTTTCCTATCTAGTTGCATCATCGCCTTTTTGGTGTGCCTCTCCTCCCCGGGTGGGAGGCCTTGAGCCTCTCTGCAGCTGGGAGGCTTTTTTTTTTTTTACCAGGAGGTCCTGGAATGGAACCCGGTTCTCCATGTGGTAAAGGGGAGCTCAATTACTTGAGCCAAAGCCCCTTCCACTTCCATTGCTTTTGAAGCTTTCTCATTCCCTTCTCTTAAGTTTGGGCAATGTAGCAGACCTTCTTACTGTCTTTGTGGGCAAGGATAAATAAATATAAACTTGATTTAAAAAGAAATGGGAGGGGGCAGGTTTAAGTATCAATATTTGGCTGACTGTGTGAAATTTTTTTTTAATATGAGATTAAAACAAGTGGTCTTATCAATAAAAACTCTGCCCCGTCTTTTCCTAAAATGGCTGTGAGAAGCAAATAAAGTCGTGAAAGCATCAATAAAACCAGAAAGTACCACGTGATTATAGTCACTGAAATTAGCTGAGTAGTCCTAGTTTTGTACCCTTATCTCTTCTAACAATTTATATTTTTTTATTCTTTGCTGAGGTAGAAATTATGGTGAACATTTTAGTATAATTAGTCTAAAATATTAATAAATAATTTTAGGCCAGAGGGGCTCTTTATGCTAACTCCTGTAGCCATTAGAAATGGTTAATTTTGGTGTGCCCCTCTCCCTTCTTGACAGTGTAATGGATTAGTAAAGTCACCTCTAAGTGACCTCTGGAAGTGAAGGAGTTCTCTGCTCAGACTTTGCTGATTATTATATAACGAGATTCACAAAATATTGCTTTATTCCCAAAAGTATTGCAACCAGTTGTTTACTGGCAATAGTATCGGAACTGCAGAAAGATGGCAAACTCCAAAATGTAATAATTTTGAAACTATTGTTATAAGTAACATTGTTAGAGGGGATATGTATCTATGACATTTAGAACTTCTCCTTCTTGTAGGCAAATGACCATGTTTGAACAAAACACAGCAGACAGATGTGACATTGCACTAGGTCTTAGGAGCTGATCAGCTCCCCTGAAGGGAGGTTTGGGGTGTTCATGTTTCTTTTTCTTTACACTATCAGAGTATTCAATGAAAATTAAGTTTTGCAAACTTCTGCCAAACTGAATTAATGTTTAGAGACAGGTTAGAATCATCACAAAATCTATGCAACCTAACCAGATTGCATAACCAAAATTTTGTGAAGAGGAGCAGATGTCGCTCAAGCAGTTGAATGCCTGCCTCTCCCATGGAAGGTCCCGAGTTTGGTTCCCCGTGCCTCCTGATAAAAACAAAGCCAAGCAAAAAACAAAGAAAAGAAAAGAAAAGAAAAGAAACAAGCAAAGCAAACAAACAAACAAACAAAAAAGACCAACTCAGGGAAGCCAGTGTCGTTCAGTGGTTGAGCGTTGGCTTAACCCATACATGAGGTCTGAGGTTCAATCCTCAGTCCCAGTACCTAAAAAAAATATATATATATATATATTTTTAAAGTTTGTGAAGAAAATTGGAATAGTGAGCAGTCTAATATTAACCCATTCCTAGGTATCTCACCATGAATTGGCTTTCTTATGTGTGAAGGATACTATCAAAATGGCTGACTAAAAGAAACTGAACTTTTCACTTGTCTTTTTACTGTTTGTATGTTTGTTTCAGGAAAAAACATAAATGCTGAGGAATGAGCAGAAAAAGTCTTTGTTTTGAGAAAATCTTATGTATCCCTGAGATCAAACTGTTCACAAAGTTAATAATATGATACTTCAGAAGAAAGTGGAGAAATAATGTGGAGAGGTGACAATAAATGTTGATTTTATTTTTCTAACGTTAAATATCATGTCTATAATGCACTATGAATTTGCACTGCTCCTTAATATACCCTCTCAAGTTTTAGCATATTGTTCATCTTTACAAAAGGGGATCAACAACACCAGTCTTGAGAAGATCCTGGAAAACATACATACATCTGACACTTTTTTTTTACCTTTAATTCAAAGGTAAACAAATATGCAAAATGTATTATAGAACATCTCATATCATTCTCTTGTCTTCTGTTCAATCTGGATATGATGAAATAAATTTGCAGATGTGGTTGTTAGTATCCATATTTAATTTTTATAAGTATGAGCTTTTATAGACATGGTATACAACAATTTTTAATAGAAATCTCTCTATTTGCACACATGAAGTAAATGTTTCACAACTCTTGTTGGATTGTAATATGACTAATTTTCCTCATAATTCTAAAAAATTACCATCACAAACAGATTAATTACCCTTATTTTATGGAAGGAGAAACTAAGTCAAAGAGAATAATGGTTATTTTTACAGTATCAGAGTGTGGCAGTTGGGAAATATTTGAAGGAAATTTCTATTATAATTTGTATGCAGCCACAGCTCTTCAGTTGCTATAGCACTCGAGTGAAAATTTCCCTTAAGCCCTATTTTTCTTCAAGGGGTGGAATGAAACATTCCAACAATTCTGAAGCAGATTTGTAGATATTTCCCAGATGGAAAGTGAGATCAATGTCTAACAAGGCTATTTAGTTTGAAAAAGAAAGACAAAGAGCAAATACTTCATAATTTGTAGAATAATCGAAGAAGAAATGAACCTAATAAATTCTCTTTCAGTCTAAAAATTCTAAAATTCTATAAAACATGGTTAATGATGGAATTAATATTTAGCGAATAACTACAAGGTAAATAATGTAAATTGTTTCTCTATAAATTATTTTCCAGACTTCAGTTATTTAAACTATGTTAAAGTATATATTGTCAAAATTTTAATGTTTTGCATGTTATATTAATGGTAAAATAAATTAGAACCTTTATATGACCCATATTTAATTTTAAAACAAACACCTTAGATAACTATAACTATTTATAAAGGAGAAAACAGAGTTGTTAAAAAGATTAAGTCATTTATTCAATGTTACAACTTAACTAATGACATAATCAGCCTAAGAATGTTCTGAGTAGAAATCAATGAAATAGAGAGCAGAAAAAATAAAGAAGGTCAGTGAAATCAAAAGTTGGTTCTTTGAGAAAAATAAACAAAATTAATAAAAATTTAGCTTGACAGGTCTTGGGGGAAAAAAACACAGATTATCAAAATCATTAATAAAGAGGGCACCTTTACTAACCTGAAAGGAATTTAAAAGATTTTAAGGAGCCATTATGAACACTTTTGTGCTGATAAATTGACAACTTAGATGAAATGGACTCATTTCATACTTGGGTCAATTGGGTCAACTGATTTTTAACAAAGGGGCCAAAGCACCTTAGTGAGGGAAAACTTAATCTTTTAAAATTTTTTGCTGAGACAATGGACTCTTTACATGGAAAAGGTTTTTGCTTCAATATGCATTTTATATGCAAAAAATAGCTCAAAATGGATCACAGAATTTTACCAATTATCGAAATTCTAGAAGAAAACCTAGGAGAAAATCTTTGTGACTTTGGATTAGGCAAAAGATTCCTGTGCTCTAACTCTAAAAACAAAATCTATACAAGAGAAAAATAATAAATTCAATGTAAATTTGAAAACCTTTCCTTGTTGGAAAAATGAAAAGGCAAGCCACAAGCTGGGAGAAAAATTTTCAAATCATATATCTGATCAAGGATTTGCATGTAAAATATATGAGAAATCTTACAACTCAGTAAGACAAATAACCTATTTTAAAAAGTAGATAAAAGATTTAAATAGATACTTCACCAAAGGAGATATAAGAATGGTTAATAAGAGAATGAAAAGATGCTCAAAATTAGTCATAAAGGAACTGCAAATCATATTTCAATTCTATTCCACTGCATTCCCTCCTTGCCTCTTCTAGATCAGTCTAATGAAAAACACTGACAGTATCAAGCATTGGCAAGGTTTGAGTAAACTGCTACTCAAGTGCATTGCTCCTGGGAATATAAAATGGCAGAATCACAATCTGGCTGTTTCATAAGATGTAGTCTTAACACATACCTATAAATTCCACTCCTAAGTATCTACCCAAGAGAAATAAATACATATACTCATACAAGGACCGACATGCAAATGTATAATACATAATGCTCTTATGCATTATATGAATATGCTATAGGCTAGATGCTATATGAGTAGCATTTTCATAATAGACAAAAACTCATAACAATCCAAAAGTCTACCAACTGGTGGATGAATAAACAAAATGAATACTACTCATCAATTAAAAGGCATGGAATTGTGATACATGCAACAACTTTAAGGAAATTCATAAGCATTTTGGTGAGTGAAAGAAGCCAGATACAAAAATGTTATATATTATATTATTCCATTTTTATGAAATTCCCAGAAAAGAAAAATCTATAGGAACAGAAAACAGATTAGTGGTTGTCTGTGGCTGGGAGTGAGAAAAGGCCTGACTGCAAACAGCCCATAGGGACTTTATGGGATGAAATGTTCTTAAACTGAATTGTAATTCACTGAATTATGTATTTTCATGAGTTGAATTTTATAGTTTGTAAATGATACCTCAATAAAGCAGTTTAAAGAAAAAGAGTGGAAACATTCAATCATTGGTATGTCATCAGAATCCTTTGGACAACATTTAGATTTGAGTTTTTTTGAGCATTTTTAACTATATGAAAGTATTGATATTTCATGACTTTGATTATTTCTTAGAGGTCTGCCAGAGAACAAAAAGAAAATTAATGTTTTTTAAAAAAGAAAACACTTTTTATCTTGAATCACCATGTTGGATTGAACCTTTATATAAATTTTGTATGTTTTACAGGATTTTAGGGATCTCATTTTTCCCAAATCTTGAAATATTTTCCAATTTCATTATCCTATGAATTATCTCATCTTACTAATTATTCCAAACTATGTTAAAATACTAAAATAACAAGAGTATTTTTTAAATGATGGAATCGCCTAGAATGGTGAACACAATCATGAAATAAGTCATCATTATTACATCATCCTTCATTTTAATACAGTTCACATACAACTGTATTATATAATCTTTCTAGAAGGAGTAAAAGACATGAACATTGTATTCCTTTCTTGTTTTTTTTTTTTATTTTAAGCTTTTGTTGAATCCATTGAGAAACCAGAGTTTTGCACTTTACTTGCATAATGTCAAAGAGAGAAGAACTGACAGGGATGACATTTCACCTTCATTAGCTGAGTAAGATGAATGTAAATAGGCAGGTGCCTGACTCCGGATGGTAATGGTTTCAGTGATATTGATCAGATAAATGAAATCTCACACCAGGAGCCTTCAGATGATGAAATCCTAGATGAATTTTCTCAAGGTCAGGAATCAATACGTGAACAATATATTGCTAAGGACTAAAAGGAATTTTGAGTATTCTCATTCAGTCTGTCATTCCATGGGAAGGAATTTTTTAGGTGAAATTTTAGGACATGTACCTAGACCATCCAGTGTCTATCAAAGGGATGTGAGACAGGAATCTTTCGTTTTATTAGTGATATTTGTTTTCAAAAATGTATTTACTAAAAAGCAGATTTTTATACAAAGGTAGTTAGAAGATGAAATACAATAAAAATGTACAAAATCATTGAAATAAGTATTCTATTTTTATGTTTGTAAATCCCAGAATAAAACACATTTGCAATTATGGAGCAAAAGAACTGGCCATCCACTTTTGGTAAAATTATGAGCTATTTAAGTTTTCAGATTATTGTGTTTTGATGTTGCAAAAGCAAGAGAAAGAAATAGAAATAATTATAAGCTAGAACTTACTAAAGATGTATTTGAAATCTGGAACCAGACTTTATAAGATGGATATGTTCCAGATTGATGCATGACTGTTAGTAAGCAGTTAGTTATATTCATAGAATATTGCCTATGTCAGGGTTTGTATTAGTCAGAGTTCTCCATACATGAATTAGCTTGCACAACCACAGAGACTGGCAAGTTCAAACTCTATAGGGCAGGCCACAAGCTGGAAACTCCAATGAAGATGAAGTTAAACTCCCCAAGAGAAGCTGGCTGGCTGAAATAGAGTCAGATTGTCTTCTTTCTCATGTCTGAAATCCTTAGTTTTGGCTTTTAAGACCTCTAATTGATTGGATGAGGAAATGCCCTCATTGCTGAGGTCATTCTCCTTTGTTGATTGTTGATGCAATCAGCCATAGATGCAATCAACTGACTGTAGATGTAAACCCATCTACAAAATACCCTCACAATAATAGTCAGGTAGCGTTTTCTGAACGAAACAACTGGACACCATAATCTAGCCAAGTTGACACATGAAATTAATCATCATAGGCAAATATACTTTTAAATAAAACAAGAAAATATATACTACAAATTTAGGTTTCCTATATTCAAAAGTTTATTAAATTTCCTAAATGGTGTTTATTCTCATTATCCCTAAAAATGAAGGGGACCAATCACACCAAGATGGTGAATGGTGATGACTGTTTTTTCCTGGTATACTGGGAGTTAATAGATATTTGAGTGATACTTTATCACTTGATCTAATTAATTATCATTTTTCTTTGTCTTTTGGAATTCTAAACTTAGTGATCTAAAGTTTCTCCTAGATTCCCAGGCTTAGATCCATGCTATGTCCCCCAAAACAGAACATAGTCATATAAAATGCTAGTGGTCAAACAGTGTTGAATTCAGAGTGTGGAATGACTAGGTGCAGAAGAAATGTAGTATGAGAGCTCCTTTGGGTATTTAAAGTTGATACAGAAACAAAATTTGAAGTGTTTGGGGATGAGAAAGTTTTTTACTGTGCCACATGATCAGTACTTTAGCTCTTATTCAATTTTAAGAATAATATTTATTAGTTCTGTTTTAGATTATTCAGATGGAAAATAATAGGAATCTTAAGAGCCTCTGAGCCCAAGTTTTTTCTGATATTTAAGTTATACCTCACTGCATTTCACAGAACAAATGGAAGTTTATATTGATAAATTGAATATTGATCAAGAGATAGATGGAGAGCTAGATAGATAGAAATGGAACACAAAAGAAGATGCAAACAAATAAACAAATATACATAAGTTTGAGGTAAATAATTAGTTTAAAATATTAGAATCAAAAGAGAAAGCTTGAAGAACATCTTTCATAATTATGGACATGAACTTACAATTTAAAATATTCATAGCAGCATTACTCACAATTGCTAAAAAGATAGAAACAACCCAAGTGTCCACCAACTGAAGAATGGATAAATAAAATGTGGCATATTCCTACAATGGACTATTTTTCAGCTATAAAAAGGAATGGAGTCCTGATTTATTTGACAACATAGATGAACTTTGAAACCATCATGCTGCATGAAATAAGCCAGACACCAAAGGACAAATATTGCATAATCTCTCTCATTTGAAATAATTAGTATAAGCACATTCAAAGAGTCAGAATCTAGAATATAGGTTACCAGGGGACAGGGAGGTGATAGGGAATAGGAAGTTAAGGCTTAAAATATACAGGGATCCTATTTGGAATGATGGAAATGCTTTGGTAATGAATGGTGGTGACAGGAGCACAACATTGCAGATGTAATTAGCAGCATTTAAATATATATCTGAATGTGATTAAAAGGGGAAATGTTAGATTGCATTTATAGTAACAGAATAACTTTTCTTTAAAAAAATCCATGGAACTACACTACACAAACAGGGGCCTCTATGTTAAACCATGGACTATAGTTAATAGTGTAAATATAAAAATGTCCTATCATCAATTGTAACAAATATCCCACACCAATGTAAAGTGTTAATAATAGGGTGGTATATGGGAATCAAGTGTTTTATGCATGATTTTTCCATAAACCTACAAGGTCTCTAATAAGGAAAAAATACATAGGTCTCATCCTCCTCACTATAAAAAATAAAATAAAATTAAACATAGGCAATAACAAAGCAACAAATGATAAAAAAATGGGGGGAAATCAAACGACTATTGATTCACATAGACTGAAAGATAATGTCAACTCTTCCTTGGAAGCAAAGCACTTTTTGTCAATTTACCTTTTTAAAAACCTTATACTGGGATTCATAAAGGAAACTATATAAATAATTCAAACAACTGCTTCATCAATAGCTCTAACACACAGAAATAGCGTGTCCCTTGTGAGCATTTTTAAAAAACGTATTTTAATGTATGATGAGGAAATAAGAAAACACAACTAATTTAAAGGAATACTGTTGTTATATTAGAAAATTTAGTCCAAATATGCAGGTATCTCCTCCAGGGAGAGAACCCAGAATATTCACAAGCTTACATAGCCACATGTTGTTCAAATGATCCCCTCAAATACTAATTGTCTTATGTGATATTTGATGAAAAGATACACAGCATAGGCTTCAAGCTTTGTCAAGGGTCTGGAATACAGTTGCTTGGTTTTGCTAATAAAAGGTGAATTTGTATCCATTAAGTTTCATATGAGTATTTGGAGGAGTGGCAACATTTGTGAATATTGAAGAACCCCGAAAAGACCATTTTCTGATCTGGAGGCCACCTTCTTCTAGTCAGTGGGACTAAGGCATTTGCTGTTG
The DNA here is from genome assembly GCA_004027955.1 of Chaetophractus vellerosus. Lineage (NCBI taxonomy): Eukaryota > Metazoa > Chordata > Mammalia > Cingulata > Chlamyphoridae > Chaetophractus > Chaetophractus vellerosus. The sequence continues at coordinate 13,172 of PVKH010001120.1, read as the reverse complement.
ATAGGGTCAGGGACTTTTCCTGGTAAATAAGTCTTGATCTACTGCAGCAGAAGAGATAAATCATGAAGGCACCCAATGTCCAAATAAACCAAGAAATCAATGGCTCTAAAATCTGGTACTGCAGGTGTGACAGTTTGAGATTATTTATAAATTCCAAAAAGAGAGCTTATGTTTGTAAACTGTTCTGTTCTTCTGGGTGTGATACCCTTTGATTGTATTAAATTCAAAGGTTTGAAGTATACTTGATTAAATCAGTTTAGGGCCTTTGATTCAGCCATGACAGTAGGTGACTCAGGGTTGAGTCCCCACCCCCTTGGTGGGCTGAAATAAATGGACGCTCACTCAAGAAGACATGCAGAAGAGAAGAGAACTTGGTCATTTTGGTCCTGCCATGTGACAGAAAGGAGAAGGCTCAAACAGCTAAAGCCCTGGGAAAAGAGATGAGCCCTATGCCAGCCTACTGCTGAGATCAGAAGAAGCTGGGCCCACGGAGGAAGAAGAGGAGAGACCAGGCATATGTCACCAACCATCTTGCTTCAACACATGGCAACAGACTTCAGTGTGGAAGTAACCTTGAGTTGGACTCTTTAGGGCCTTGTAACTGTAAGCTTCTACCCCAAATAAATGCCCTTTATAAAAGCAGATTTCTGGTACTTTGCATCAGCACCTCTTTGGCTGACTAACATACCAGGCATTTGTGCAATTCCTAATTTCTCTGGGAATGTAATTTACCTAAAAGAGGGATACAGAAAGGATTGAAGAGGGTTGGCATTATGGTGGTGTTTATATCTCCATTATAAGTTGCTCTTTTGATCTTCCTAGCAATAATTTAAACGTTTGTAAATCTTTATAGCAGGGAATTCATGGGGATACACCACCAAAAGCCTCAGCTGGATTTTTGTCAACTAGAAACTGATTTATACTATCACAGATTATATCATGCTGTTATAAGCATTTACCTAACAATGATTCAGTTCTGAGCATGTGCTCGCTTTTTATTAAATTATATTTTGATCACATTGCAGCTGTATTCCTTTGCTGTAGCATTGCTCTGTGTCCTGACATGATCAATCAGAGACAGACTTCTTTACAACTAGTAGGCTTTGCTATGCCTCACTATCACACTGGGTATATATTGAAATCATCCCAGCATCTTCACACAAACACAACTTCCTGGGCTCCATCCCCAGAAATTCTGATTGAGTATATGTAGATCAGATCCTGAGAATCTTTTTTTTTTTTTAAGATAGGTCCTTATGATGTGTAGGCAATTTTGTGATGATTGGTATAAACCATATAATTTCTTTCTACCAAAAACATGGAGTTTTTAAAATGAAGTATTGGCTGTAAATAGGGGGAGATGAGATGAGGAATTATGCCTAGTAATGCAAGTTACAAGAGCAAAATGTCTAGCAAAGAGAGATTCACAATGGGGAAATGTTATAATTGAGTCTAGGAAAGTATTGGTTGGTCAGTGAACAGATAATCTCACTTGTTAATTTCAGATAAGTAAGAGTTTGTCAAAATCAGGAGAAAGGGAAATGCTTTGGCTGAAAGATTCCCAGGATGGTGGAAAGAACATATCTTTTTCAAGTCACAAGACCTTAGTTCTAAACATTTCTTCAAAAAATTTCTAGCTAAGTCTGCTTAGACACTTGGCTTAAACTCTGAGTCTGTGTTTCATTGTCTCTGGGAGAATATCCTTGGCCTGGCTTTCTTAAAAGCTTGTTAGAAATAACAAGACACTGTGGGGATAATCTGTTATTTTCAATGTTTCATTTCCGATGTGCCTCTGTAGGGTTACAAATGTACCTCTCCTGCCAGGCTCTCCTGATTGCCAGATCTGTATTTGCATCTCTGTAAACCTCATCTCCTCTTCTCTGTCTCCCAATCTTGTCCAGCACAACATGTCCAAACCTTACTCAACGCCTCCCATCCTTATCCTACCTCCATGAACCTGTCTTCCTTGAGTTTCCTTTAAGTCCTTAAGTAACACCACAATCTCCTCATTATCAGAACTTGATAGATTTGTTACAATGTTCTTATACCCTCAGGCTCTACATCCAGTCATTCACTCAGTGCTCCTGGCATAGCAGTCTTTTTTAAAGTCTCTTCTTTGCTCTTTTCTACCTCAGGCTTTTGCATCCGCTGTTTTGTTAGTGTCTTAGTTTGTCAGGGCTGCCATAGCAAAGTCCCACAGACTGGAAGGCTTAAACAAAAGAAATTTATTATCTCACGATAACTCAAGGATAGAGGCCTAAGATGAAAGTGTCCTTTTAAAGGAAGGAATCCATCCCAGACCTCTCTGACTTTTGGTGGGTGGCCAAAAATCCATGGCTTTCCTTGGTATGTGGTGGCATAACTCCATCTCCGTCCTTCATATGCCATCACTCTCTCTCTATCTTTGTCTCTCCTACTCACTGCATCAAATTTTTCTCTACTTATAAGGACACTAGTCATATTGGATTAGTTTGCCGTCAATTTAACTGATATCTTCAAAGATCTTATTTACAAATAACTTCAAATTCATAAGAATGGGCATTAGGGTTTGAAATTGTCTTCTTTGGGAACACAATTCAGTCCCTTAAAGTTGGCCTGGAATGTTCATTCCCACATTCACCTAATTACCTTCTCTACATTCTTCTGATCCCAGATGAGATGTCTCTTCCTCAGTGATATTTTCCCAATCCCCCATCTCTGCTGTGTGCTCTCTTACTACTGCTCATCTCTCCTCTGGAGGGCTTATTACAACCATACTTCATTAATTAATTGAATGTCTTATTGCATAATGTCTGTTTCTCCTATTAAAATGTGAACTTCAAGAAGCCTTAAAGAAACTTCTAACCTCCATTTCCCTGTGCCAGGAATTCCATGATGCTCTTGGCTGTGAAGAGAACTTGATGAGTGGTTTCAATTTGAGTCTGGATGTTAGTTACATGGATTTTTTTGTTTGTTTCTTTTTTTCTTTTTGTGGTAATAAGTCTGCAAAATCTGAGGTGTATTCCATACTCAAGGCACATCTCAGTTCAGACTGGCTACATTTAAATGCTCAAAAGCCACAAATGGCTAATTACTACCTTATTGGACCATGGATATTAAAACATGTACTAAATTTAATTTGGGACTTTATCTACTATATTTTTATGTGGTTACCATTTGTTCTCTTTATTCCACATTTTGTTTTTTTCACCTTTGGCACCTTCATATGGACCAATTAATGTTATTTTAAATCAGTTTATCCTCTCTTCTCAACCAATCTAAAAGTTAAACAGTCAAGTTCAATTCATTTAGTGGTTACTGTGGGAATTATTTGCTCATCCTTAACTTATCAAAGACCAAAATTAATGTTTACATTTATCCACCTCCCAGTGAATGTATACATTCTTTTTTTTAATTAGAGAGGTTGTGGGTTTATAGAGAAATCATGCATAAAATATGGGAATCCCATACACCACTCCACAACCAACACCTTGCATTGGTGTGGAACATTTGTCACAACTGATGAGAGCACTTTTTAATAATTGTACTATTTTTTTTAACAAAGTGATCACTTTTGTTACAATTGATGGAAATCTACAACAAAGTTCCTAGAGCCAATAAATGATTTCAAAAAAGTGTCAGGACACAAGATCAAATTCCCCAAATCAGTAGTGTTTCTATACACAAGCAACAAACAATCAGAAGAAGAAACCAAGGAAAAATTCTATTCATTATAGCAAGCAAAAGAGTAAAATATCTAGGAATAAATATAACCAAGGATGTAAAGGAACTGTACACACAAAACCACAAAACATTGCCAAAAGAAATCAAAGAAAACTGAAATAAATGGAATGACATTTCTCTTCCATCGATCAGAAGACCAAACGTCATCAAGACTTCACTCTCAGGAGCCGGCTGTAGCTCAATTGATAGGGCGCTGGTTTACCACATGGGAGGCCCCGGGTTTGGTTTCCCTGGGCCTCCTTGAGTGGGCAGACCATCTTGAGAAGGCAAGCCGCCGTGGGCAGGGCAAAGACGCCACGGGCAGGGCAAAGCCGCCACAGGCAGGGCAAGCCGCCCATAAGCAGGCAAGGCCGCCCGTGAGCAGGCAAGGCTGCCAAGCAGTGACCTGACTCAGCAGGTTTCCGCAATGGGGGGAGACAAGCAGACACAGAAGAACGCAAAAATGAACACAGAAAGAACAAGCAGAAAGGGGGGGATATATAATAATAATAATTTTTAAAAAGTCTTCACTCTCACCCAATGTGATCCATAAATTCAATGCAATCCCAACCAAAACTCCAACACCCTCTTTGCAAAAATGGAAAAGCCAACCATCAAATCTACATGTGAGATTAAGGGGCCATGAACAGCCAAAGCTATTTTGAAAAAGAAAAATGAAGTTGGAGGTCTCACACCGCTCCATCCTAAAACTTATTACAAAGATACAGTAATCAAAACAGGAAGGCACTGGTCCAAGAACAGACAAACAGACAAATGGAATTTAACTGAGAGCTCAAAGATCAGCCCTCACATTTGCAGCCAACTGATCATCCACCAGGGGGCAAGGACCTTTCAACTGGGAAAGCTCAGTCCATTCAACAAAGCTGAAGTGGTGTTGGGACAACTGGATATGCATCTGCAAAAAAAAGGAAGACCCCTACCTCACACCACACGCAGAAATCAATGCAAAATGGATCAAAGACCCAAACACAAGAGCTAGAACTATTAAACTCCCAGAAGAAAATGCAGGGAAACATCTCCAGGAACTGGTGCTTGGCAATAGTGCTTTATACCCTACACTTAAAGCACAAGCAACAAAAGAAAAAAAATAGATAAATGGGACCTCATCAAATCCAAAAACATCTGTGCCTCATAAGACTTAACCAGGAAATAAAAGTATTAAAAATGGAAAATAGGGGCCGGCTCGATAGCCCAGTGGATAGGGCATCGGCATACCACATGGGAGGCCCCAGGTTCGGTTCCCGGGGACCTCTCCTGGCGGGCGGACCGCCTTGAGAATGGCAAGCCGCCGAGGGCTGGCCAGAGCCGCCGTGGGCAGGGCAAAAAGCTGCCACGGACAGGGCAAAGCCGCCACGGGCAGGGCAGGTCGCCCGCAAATGGAGCGCAGCCAGCCACCCGCGAACTGAGGCAAGAGCCGGCCGTGAATAGAAGCAGAAGCCGCCCACAAGCGGGGAAAGCCACGCCTGCGCAGTGACCAAGTCTCGACACGTTGCCGCAACAGGGGGAAGGGGAGATATGTAATAAAATAAATAAAATCTTTAAAAATAAATAAATAAATAAAATAAAAATGGAAAATATGTGTTGAAGTGGATGAGGAGAAATAGGAACACTCACTCACTGCTTGCAGCAATGCAAAATGGTGGGGCATTGTGGAAGACAGTCAGCAGCTTCCCAGGAAACTAAGTACGGAACTACCATATGACCTGGCAATCCCACTACTCAGTACACACCCCAAAGAACCAAAAGGAAGGACTCGAACAGACATCTGCATGCTGATTATGGCAGCTTGAGATCATTTATGAATTCCAAAAAGGGAGATCATGTTTGTAAACCGGTCTGCTCCTCTCAGTTAGATGCTCTTTGTCTTCAAGAGGGTCAATTCATTGGTCCCTTTCACCCTGCATGTTCCAATTTCAGCCCTGGAGCTTTTTTACCAAGAGAGTATACATTTATTTCTTAGGTGTTTGATTAGAAAAAAGCATAATGTAAAAATTATGTATCTCTGTTTATAGTTGGTTGACTAATATTCAGGATGATTTTCATTGACACCAAATTAAAAATAACAGAGAATACTAATGATTTTTTATAGTAAATGCATATTAAATCTGATGCTTTTATAAGACAAGGAATTTCAGAGATGCATCTGTACTCATAACTAAAAATAGGGTTTTTCATCAATATATTTCACCAATATAATGTAACGAAAAAGGATAGATTTGGAGACATAAAACTTGGCACCTACATACTATATCCCATCTGTAAACACCATAACTGTAGAAGGCCTTCCTCACAGGTCCATAGTGAGGGATTAAATGGGATAACATGTTTGAAATCCCTTCGTAAACTCTAAAATACTTTACATATGCTAGTTACTGTGTGTGTGTCTATGAAAGTGAGAAAGAGAGGAGATGAAATAATTCTTTTTTATATCCCCAGTGGATGCAGACCTGATATATGTTTATGAAACTGTCAACATCTTCTGTTGGAGTTCTATTAGCATACAAATGACATTAGAAATACATTATTTGACCCAGAAGAACTATTCTTAATATTCTTAAACATCATGTGTATGCAACACCTATAATTGTACTTGCCTTCCCTTGCATACAAGGTGTGAATACCTACACTTAAAATATCATATATTCAACTATTTTAATTAAAAATTCACATGAAAACCATCTCATGACATTAAAAATTCATAGATAGGTTATAGTTATAGATATAGATTCTTTTTAACTGAACTGAATCAATGCATTCTTTTTCCTCTTCAAGCTAGACAAAAGGGTGCTGATTGTTCTACCTATAAACTTCAAGTTTCAATTGTCCTGTGGGATATTTAAACTGCCTGGTTAATGAGAGAGTAGCACCTATTAGTGCAGAGCTTAATGTTTCCAACTATGAATATTGAATGTTGCATCAGGTTAGAGAGCATAGAAACAGCTAAATTAATCACCTATACCATATCCTTTGAGGACCATAAAAATTTGTTCTCCAGTCAACCCCAGGAGTGTATAACAGAGATGTGAGGAGAGGAACACATTTGAGAATATTATGTCCTCCTCCTCACAAAATGCCTGAACTGCTTCATTTTTATCTAAGCAATGAGGCAAGACCAAAGCAGTGGCCAGTTCCACTGCATATAGAATCACTGCAGGAGAAATCTCTATTTCGTTTACCTGTGCCCTGCCTCTCATTCTTTATTTAAGAGGCATCCAGCCATTTTGTGTAAATGTTGATGATAAGCTAAGCTTCAGCAGTTATTTTGGGGAAAGAAGATGAAGGTTTAGAATAGCCCAGATGAATTTAATGAATATCTAACTGTGAGCAGGAATATAGAAGATGACAGCAGCAAAATTACAGAATCAGAGAAGCCAGAAACATTAAAGCAGAACTGGATGACATCGTTAGGACCATGATTTTAAAGGGAGGCACAGAATATTCTGCATATCAAATTAGTCATCAGGTCAAATTGCAAGTGAATTCACCTCCTATGTAAAACTTTGGAATTCCCACAGAGAGGACTTGGAAGGCAAACGTATCCCTAGGTGAGCAGTCAGAGCACCTGATTCCTGTATAATTACATGGAATGAGAATTTGATACATGACAGTAATTACCTAGCTGAAGGTGCAATTAGCCATTTGTGACCTCATTCTGAGTGGCAACTAATTAACCCTTAATGTCAAAAATGTCAACCTTCATCAAGACACCAAAGAGAAGTACTACATGATCAGCTAATACTTGTTCCAACCTATTAATGGTTGAATCTGTCATTAGAAATGTGAATATATCATTTTTTACATCAGCATTTATGTTAAGATGTAGAGCATACTCCATTTCTTTTCTTTTGTGGCTGCATTTCCCTTCCTTACCTTTGTGTGGGTAAAAATCCTTTTCTAAAATAGGAATATAATTACAATCTCTTGGTGAAGTAAAACAGTCAGGGAGGTATATAGAGAATAATACATTGTCGGTGGTATGTGATTTCACATGGCTATAGAAATGGCACAAAACATGAAAATATTTGAAACTACACTATTATTATTATCATCAATACCTATCAAATATTGATGATCTCTTTGGAAATTGATTCTGGTACCTCTTCATAAATTCTGAAGACATAACAAATGTCTTCTAGAATATTATGGTAAAATAAAAAGCCATAACTTTTTATAAACCACCAAATGTACCAGCCCACAAATATGTCTCTTTATTATATATTGGCAGCAAAATATACAAGGTTTGAAAATCTACCTAATATGTATGGGTTTGCTTCAGATAAGGAACATGTTTGTGTTTTTTTCTTCACAATTCTAATGTTCACTGGAGTAATACCAGAGGCAGCCTTACAAATAATTAGGATGGACCTATAATGAATTGTGTTGAAATAAATCCAATTATGAAATAAGATCAGTATAGAAAATACTTTTATTTAAAAATTAAAACAAAATCTAGTACTGATATTTTATTGTTTTGGATTCATCACTAGAAAAGTATGATCTGTGCTGCTAAAATTTTTGTAGGTTATTTGATTTGTCTAGTTTCACTTCAAGGTTGTTTCAAGGGTCTAAACTTAATCTAGGCAATTGCATATTTTTTTTCCTGGGGACCAAACCATTTTCTCAAGCATTTTACAAACTAGTCTTTCTGGAACTGCAGGTCCAAGACAAAGCAAAAGTTCATAACAAGTAAAATGCCATATTTGCTAATTTATGCATGTGGCACAAAGTTCAGGTTGCTTTATGTTAAAGTGCAGAAAGGTAATTGATTATAATTTGTTCAAAATACTGTTGACAGTCTGCATTATTTAAAATCATTCTAAAGTCCTATTTTTATTCTTATCAATAAGCATAAGAGCAAAGACATATCACTTCATTTTCCTTTAATAAACTCTAAAATACAATATTAGTATTTTTCTATATTTACTATATTTAGAAAGCTATTTCTTAGGGTTACTATTTCCCTTTAGCTCCCAGGGGAAACCACACACAGATGTAAGTTCCTACACTCAGTTCAGGAAGATGAGAAACGCTGCTATAGACTCTAATCTTTGAAACCAGAAAGAAGGTCAAGTTTCTCCTAAAGATAGTGACAACAAGGAGTGAGAACAAAAATAAAAATCAAACAAGCAAACAATACTTGCTAATTAAAATGAAAACAATACTCTCACTTGACAATGAGATGCAGAGACACACGAGGGCAGGAGATGCTTTGCTTAAAGGGCATTATCGCATTTGTTCAGATGAGAAATTGAAAACTACATGACACAGACGATAAGCTTGGCAACCACAGCGGCACATAGAACCAGCCATTTCCACTGCCTGTTTTAGCTTTCGTGTCCACACTTCAAGGCCCTGCAGAATGGACTGCTGCTGCTGCATTCACCCTTTTCGCACCTTTCCAGTGGTGGATGCCGATCTGGATTCTCTGAATGAAGGCCAGACACCACCACCTAAGGGGCATGGCTAACCTCTTGCTCTAAATTATAGTTGTTTACCCAAACCCATATATTTCCAGGTGGCAGAGGGCTGGCCAAGGCAGATACATGCCAAACATGTATCTAAGCAGTTGGTTTAGACTTTTCTGATTTAATCACACATAGTAAAATCTGTGAAGTCTGTCCACAGTCTCACGTTATATGTGTGAATATAAGTTTTTATTTCTTTGACAAGGCTTTCAATGTTAGTGCATTCTATCTGAATGCATTTTGTAATTGTTTACTGATGGAATATTTTAATAGTAAAATATTTTTAAACATGTGGCTCAATATTTCAAAACACTAGCTGTGAATTTGTTTTATAGCTGAAAAATATTTTAATAAGAAAATAGAAAACTCTATCACAAGTAAAAGAGTTTAAAATTATTTTGTGGTAACAGATAAACAGAGATTAGTGAGCTTAATGCTACAAGAGCTTACAAATGAATTTCTGTATTATTCAAATTTTCAAAGTTTATGTCATCCATTTTGTAAATTGACAGTTTAGCTATATCTACTTTGTTGTTATTTTTAATAATGATTATAGTTCTTCATGAGATTGAATTTTCAAATTATGGAAATATATTTTACACTATTATAAAATGCATTTTAGTATCAAGCGAACTGGATTGCAAATACTTGTGGCTGAAACTATCTCATTTGCAAATATTAAGAATAGCTGCATTTTAAAAGGATCCAAAATTGACTAAGAGAAAAGTCATTAGCATAATTAAAATGCAGAATTTGTCATATTGTTTTCATAAAAATTGTGAAGGTCATTCATATAGGAGCAGTTATGATTTGCAATAGAGGAATGAAAAAGGTTTTCTTAAAGGAAAAAATGGTGTGTGTGCATGTGTGTTGGCACAGAAAAAGTTGGAGTACAGAGAGTGAAACACAGCTAAAGAGAAAGAATGTTGTTTTCGTGGCACAAAAAGTGAATATAGCGTGAGTTTCACCAGGAAAAGATAGCAGTTTATTTGATATTTCTTTTGAGAATTTGAGGATGATGTGAAAATTTGGGGTAATGAAAGATATAGGAAAACATATATTTACTTTGGGTCATAGAAAGTCTTCCTTGATTTATATATTGTGTCTATTTCCTGTACCAGATTATGAGCTTCTAAAAATAAGGAACAATAAATGTCCATCATCGTGTTCTATCCAGTGCTTAGCACAATAACACTGCACCAAAGACAATGGGGGATAGCTACAAAATGGAAGAAAACACATTTTTAAAGTGAATTTTGATTTATTTTTAAATTCTCTTCTTGAAATTATCTCAGATTTAAAAAGAGTTAGAATAATCCTATAAATAATACCCATAATACCCTTTTCCCAGCTTCCTCAAATATTAGCACCTTCTAAAACCATGTAAAGTTATTAAAACCAAGGAATTAATAAAGATGCAATGGTGTTAACTAATCTACAGACCTTATTTGAATATTCCCGGCAGTCCCACTAATCTCCTTTCTCTGGATCAGGATCCAATCCAGGATTCATACATTGCATTTACTTGTCATGCCTCCTTAGGCTGCCTTAATCTGAGCGAATTCTTCAGTCTTGCTTTGCCTCTTAAAATCTTAACGCTTCTGAAGAGTACTTGCTAGCAGTTTTTTGTATGTTTCTCAATCTGAGTTAGTTTCATGGGTTTCTTCATGATTAAATTTAAGTTATGTACTTTTGGCAACAATAACTAAAGAGTGATGGCACGGTCTTCGCGGTACATCACATCAGAATGTATGTCACGTCTATATGCATTAAAGGTCATGTTACATTTGCTCGCTCGATGAAGGCATTGTCTTGGAAAACTGTACTTTGTGTATATACAATAATGCTGAAGAGACAAAATGAATATTGTGCTTTACCTGTTGAATTTGTTCTTCAGGGGGATGTGGGTAGACAATTCTAAACCTACTTCATGTGTATTCTAGAACTGAAGAGATGTTATGGAGAATGAGATGAGGTTTCTAAAGGAAAGAGGAGAGTTACAAATAAGGAAAGAGGCAAGGTTAAATAAAGCTTGTGTTTTTGGATTAAAAGCACAGATAGAAGTGTAAACTCATGGTTTTAATATATTAACATATATTAATATTAATATAGGTTTTCTATAGATATTCCTATATAATAAATAATATATATACTATAGATATTCCTATAAGCTGTATTAATAAGGGAATAGATTTGTGTATGTATTCGTATATATCTAATTCCTAGACATGTCAACTATACTTCATTAGCAACGAACATAGCCAACACTCAGATATTGCTTTTGAAAACCTGAAACATACTGTGGTTCCACAAAGTAGCAAATTGCTCAACAAACAAAGAGGACATGTCAAAAAGTCAGAATCCATCACCCACCATCCATTACTAAAACTTTTTCAAAGAAGAAACTGAGAAAGCAATTCTATTTACAAAAGCATCAAAAAAGAATACTTAGGAAGAAATTTAACCAAAAAGTCCAAGACTTGTACACTGAAAACTACATTTAAAAAAATCATTTAAAGAAATGTAACAAGACCTAAACAAATGGAAACATAATCCCCTATTCATTGACTGGAAGACCTACTATTGTTAAGGTAGTATATTAGTTTCCTGTGGCTGCTGGAGCAAATTACCAAAAATTTAGTGCCTTAAAACAACACATATTTATTATCTTACACTTCTGGAGGTTAGAAGTCCAAAATGGGTTGCACTTAGCTGAAATCAAGTTGACAGCAGGATTGCATTTTTCTAGAAGCTCTAGGGAAAATCCATATTCTTTCCCTTTCAAGCTACTGAAGACTACAATCCTTTGCTGAATGCCCTGTCCATCTCCAAAGCCAGCAAAGTCCAGTTGAGATTTTCTCACTTCATAGAGCTGACACTGATTCTTCTGCCTCCCTCTCTAGGTCTTCACTTCTATGATTATATTGGGCCCAAGTGGATAATACAGCTTAAGGGCCAAATGTTAAAGTCAGCTGTTCAGTAATCTTAATTCCATCTGCAAATTTAATAACTCTTTACCATGTAACATAACACAATCACAGTTTCCAAGGCCTGGTACATAAACATCTTTTGGGAAACATTATTTTGCCTACCACAAATAGCCATACCCTACAAATTTATCTACAGATTCAAAGCAATACCAGCTGACTTTCTTCCCTCAGAAATTGACAAAGGGATCCTAAAATTGGTATGGAAATTTAAGGTACCAAAATCACCAAAAATATCTTGAAAATGAATAACACAGCTGGAGGGGCCACATTTACTGATTTCAAAAGTTTCTGCAAATCTACAGGGATCAAGACTGAGTGGTACTGACATAAGAATAGACATACAGATTAATGGAATGCAATTGAGAACCCAGAAATAAACCCATACACTTACAGTCAATTGATTTTTTTAAAAAAATTTAAGTAAACTTTATGTCAAGTTCGAAAGATAAAATAACAGACAAAAGGCAGCTTAACAAATTATGGAGGCATTACTCCAAAAAGTTCTGTCCAGGCATATTTATCTCATTTAATCCTAAAAACACATTTGATAGTAAAAACATATGTCCAGGCTAAAACTTGTACAAAAGTCTTTATAACAGCATTATGCATAATGGCCATAAGGCAGAAAAAGCCAAGTGTCCATCAATTGATAAATGGATAAACAAATGTGTGCTATTTACATACAATGGAGCATTATTCAATCAAAATAAGAATAAAGTACTGATACACACTATACTATGGATAAACCTTGAAAACATTGTGATAGAAGCCAGAAACAAAAGGCTACATACTGTGTGACTCCATTTATATGAAAAGTCCAGATTAAGCAAATTCATAGGGACAAAATATAGATTATTGATTAGAGTTATTGCCAATGAGTATAGAGTTTCCTTTTGGCATGATGAACATGTTCTAGAATAAGTAGTAATGGCTGCACAACCTTGTGAACATAATGTAAACCACTGAATTTTACACTTTAAAAGGGTGAATTTTA
>PVKH010001119.1:0-32466 GCA_004027955.1 Chaetophractus vellerosus | reverse complement strand
TCCATTGTGGAGGGGACATTACCATTCCAGACTTCTCAAGATTGGGGGAACAACTATGGACTAGAATGGACTTGTTGGAGTCCTGATATAGACTTATGATGTATGCAATGCAAGAAATTGCAAAATTATGTGGAGCCAGGGTCATTGGACACTTTGGGAGCAGGGTGAGGGAAGAGCAATTGTAATGCAGGTTTTTTTGGGGGGTTGGGACCTGGGAATTGTCATGGATGATGCTGCAATGGAGGATGTAGGCCAGTTTGTATGATCATGTATCATTCAGGAACTGTAAAGAAGAGAGGGTTGTCTATGGCCTGCACTGTGATCCATGTGTGATGCCAAAGCCCCAAAATGTGTGTAACTATGAGAGGCGTTATGCCACACTTAGGGATATGCATGTGGGGGGTTGTGGGAGGGGTCACAGGGTGGCATATGGGTACTCCTGGAATCTCTGTGTAACATTTGTGTAATCAATGTATCCTAAAAATGTATATAGATATATTAAAAATAAATAAAAAATTAATTAAACAAACAAATAAACAAAAAACCAGAGCATTATGTAGAATAACTGTTTTGACATTGATCATAAGTGAAATACAGTGCATAGCAGCCAATGAATCCAGTATGTGGCTTCGGTTGAAATCTTTAGAACACACTGCATTCACACAGCATTTGAAGGAAACCAATGTTTTGAAATATATTGTAAGTGAAAACAAGTAGATAACTCTCAATGCAATGAGTATTTGCTTTAGTTTTCAAAACTGAAGGACATACTGCATTCACAGTGTGTTAGGCAAAACCAGGGTTTTGTAGTATATTGTAAGTGAATACACATGCACAGCAGTCAATGGAACGAGTATCTGGCTCAGTTTTCTAATCTGAATAACATACTGCATTAACAAAAATTGAAAAACATACTACCTTCACAAAGTGTTAGGTATAACCAGTGTTTTGACATTGATTTTAAATGAAAACAAGTGTACAACTGTGAAAGAAACCAGTATCTTGCTTAGCTTTCAATACTAAAGAACACACTGCATTCACAGAGCAGTAGGTATAATCAGTGTTTTGACATTGAATGTAAGTGAAAACAAGTGCATAGCTCACAGTAAGAACAGTATCTGGCTTAGTTTTCAAAACTGAGGCACATACTACCTTCATTGTCTGTTAGGTAAAAACAGTGTTTTGATATAGATTTTAAGTGAAAACAAGTGCATAGCTGTCAAAAAGTTAGTAACTGGCCTAGTTTTAAAAGCTGAAGACTGTACTGCATTCACAGGTCATTAGGTAAAACCAGTGTTTGATATTGATTGTAAGTGAAAACAAGTGCATAGCAATTAACCAAACCAGTATGTGGACTTGATTTAAAAACTGAAGATCATACTGTGTTCAGAGAGCCAATGTATAAACAGTGTTTTGACAATGATTGAAAGTGAAAAGAAATTCTTAGCAGTCAAGGAAACTATCTGTCTTAGTTTTGAAAACAGAAGTATTTTCTGTATTCACAGATTGTTAGGCAAAACCAGTGATTTCTCAATGATTGTTAGTAAAAACAGGTGCATAGCAGTCAATGAAATCTGCATGTGGCTTAGATACCAAAACCGAAGATTATGATGCATTTGCAGAGTGATAGAAAAAACATTGTTTTGATGTAGAAGATACATGAAAACAAGTGCCTAGCAGTCAATGAAACTAGTGTCAATCTTAGTGTTCAAAAGTGAAAGACATCCTGCATGCACAGAGCTTTAGGCTAAACAAGCATTTTAACAATGACTGTTAGTGAAAAAGTTACATAGCAGTCAATGGAACCAATATCTGGTTTAATTTTCAATACTGAAAACATACTGCATTTACAGAGCATTAGGAAAAATGAGTGTATTGTCTTTGATTGTAAGTGAAAAGAAGTGCAAAGCAATCAATGAAACCATACCAGGATTGGTTTTCAACATTGAAGGACAAACTGCATCACAGAGCATTAGGAAAAGAAGGGTGTTGATATTGATTGTAAGTGAAACCAAGTGCATAGCAGTCCATGAAATCAGTATCTGGCTTAGTTTTGACCTGAAAAACATACTTCACACACAGAGTGTTAGGAAAAAATGTTGTTTGGAAGTGGGTTGTAAATGAAGAGAAGTGCATAGGAGTCAATGAAACCAGTAGCTGGCTTAGTTATCAAATCTGAAGAACATACTACATTCACAGACTACTAGTTAACACCAGTGTATGACATTGGTTGTAAGGGAAAACATTTGCACAGCACTTAAAGTATCCAGTGTCTTGCTTAATATTCAAAACTGAAGAAAATACTACACTCACAGTGTGTTAGGTAAAACCAGTGTTTTGGTATTGATTGTAAGTGAGAATGAGTTCAAATCTGTCAATGAAACACGTATGTGGTTAACAATCAAAATTGAAAAACATCCTGCATTCACAGCACATCAGCTAAAACCAGCATTTTGACAATGATTGCAAGTCAAAACAAGTGCATTATTCTCAATGAAATCACTATTTGGCTTAGCTTTAAAAATGAAGACTGTACTGAAATTACAGAGCCTTAGAAAAAACCAGGGTTTTGTAATAGATTGTAAGTGAAAACAAGTGCACAGCAGTTAATGAAACCATTTTCAGGCTTAGTTTCCAAATCTGAAGACAGATTGTTCACATAGCTTTAGGTAAAATGATTGTTTTGACATTGATTGCAACTGAAAACAAGTGCAGAGCAGTCAGTTAAACCAGTATCTGAATTGTTTTCAAAACTGAAGGCCATACTGCATTCACAGAACATTATGTAAACACAGTGTTTTGACATTAATTGTAAGTGAAAACAAGGGCATAACGGTCAATGAAACCAGTATATGGCTTAGTTTTCAATCAGACAAATGTATTGCATTCACAGAGTGTTCAGGAAAATGAGAGTTTTGACATTGATTGTACTTGAAAACAAGTCATTAGCAGTCAATCAAACCAGTATCTGGTTTAGTTTTGAAAACTGAAGAACATACTGCATTCACAGAACATTAGGTATAACCACTGTTTTGATATTGTTTGTAAGTGAAAAGTCCCGCCAAGCAGTCAAGGAAACCAGTGTCTGGCTTAGAATACAAAACAGGAAGAATATACCGCATTCAGAGAACTTGAGGTAAAACCACTGTTTTATCAATGATTGTTAGTGCAAACCAGTGCATAGCCATCAATGAAAGCAGGATCTGGTTTAGAATACAAAACTGAAGGACATACTGCCTTTACATTATGTTAGGTAAAACCAGTGTTTTTTAATTGATTGTTAGATGAAACAAGTGAGTAGCAGTCAATGACACAAGTTTTCAAAACTGCAGAGCATACTGCATTTATAGAATGTAAGGGAAAAACCTGTGTTTTGAAATAGATTTTAATTAAAAACAGGTGCATATAGTCAACGAAAGTAGTTATCTGGGTTAGTTTTCAAATCTGAAGAACATACTGCTTTCACATAGCTTTAGGTAAAACCACTGTTTTGACATTGATTGTAAGTGAAAACAAGCACACAGCAGTCAATGAAACCAATATCTGGCTCAATTTTCAAAACTGAAAACCATACTGCAATTACAAAGTTTAGCAGTTTGGCAATTTGATGTAATTATGAATTCTAAAAATAGATATTGAATTATGCTTGTAAACTGATCTGTTAATCTGGGCATGATCAAATTATGATTATGTCATTGACTGGGCAATGTCAGTAGGGCATTGATCCCCACCCCTTAGTGAGTGTAGGAATTGAAGATAAAATACATGGCAAAGGACAGGTGTTGGAAGAGTTTTGATGTCAGAGCTTTGAGCTGGAACCCTGGGAAGTAAGAAAGCTTGGTCATGAGAAAGGAGAGAAGGCCCTGGGATAGAGACAAACCATTTGCCTGAGAGTTGACAGTTGGCCTTGTGGAGAGAAGCAAAGCCTAGAGAGCCTCATAGTCTACAGATGACCTTGTGGAGGACACATAGGAGCTAATCCAGGGGAGAAATGCAGCCCTGGGAAGAGAGGAATCCAGGAAGTCTGAACCCTGACAAAGGTTGGAAGCTGTCTTGCTCCAACACATGGCAAAAGACTTTGGTAAGGGAAGAAATTTACACTTTAAGGGCTAGTAACTGTGGACTTCTACCCAAAATAAATACCTTTTATAAATACCAAACCATTTCTGGTATTTGGTATCAGGACCCCTTTGGCTGACTGATACACAGAGCATTAGAAAAAACCAATGTTTTGAAATAAATTGTAAGTGAAAACAAATGCATAGCAGTCAATGAAAGCAGTATCTGGCTTAGTTTTGAAATCTGAAGAAAATATGGCTTTCACATAATGTTAGGTAAAACCAGTGTTTTGACATTGATTGTAAGTGAAAAACTGTGCAGAGCAGTTAATTGAATGAGGATCTGTCATAGTTTTCAACTGAAGGACATACTTCATTCACAGGGCATTAGGTAAAACCAGGGCTTTGACATCGAATGTAAGTGAAAACAAGTGCATAGAAGTCAATAAAACCGGTATTTGCCTTAGTTTTCAAAATTGAATTCGAACTGCAACACAGAGCATTAGGAAAAATTGAGTGTTTTTACATTTATTATAAGTGAGAACAACTTCATAGCAGTGAAGGAAAACAATATCTGGCTTCTTTTTCAAAAATGAAGAATATGCTGCT
Source organism: Chaetophractus vellerosus (assembly GCA_004027955.1). Lineage (NCBI taxonomy): Eukaryota > Metazoa > Chordata > Mammalia > Cingulata > Chlamyphoridae > Chaetophractus > Chaetophractus vellerosus. The sequence goes on along the minus strand of PVKH010001119.1, from coordinate 27,799 downwards.
ATCACAGAGTGTTAGGTAAAACCAGTGTTTTGACATTGAATGTAATGGAACACAAGTGCATATCAGTCAATATAACCAGTATGTGGCTTAGTTTTCAAAACTGAAAACATACTGCATTCCCTAAGGGTTAGGTATAGCCAGTGTTTTGACCTTGATTGTAAGTAAATAAGGTGCACAGCAGTCAAGGAAACCAGTATCTGGCTTAGTATTGAAAAAGGAAAAAGATACTGAATTCAAAGATAGTGAGGTAAAACCAGTGTTTTGTCATTGATTATTACACAAAACAAGTGCATAGCAGTCAAGGAGATAAGGATCTGCCTTAGTTTTCAAAACTGAAAAACATACTGCATTCCTAGTGTGTAGGTTAAAATTGATTGTCTTGAAATTGATTGTAATTGAAAACAAAGGCACAGCAATCAATGAAACCAATACCTGACTTAATTTTTAAAACAGAATTATATACTGCATTCACAGAGCATTAGGTAAATCCGACACTTTTCATAGACTCTTAGTGGAAACAAGTGCATAGAAGTCAATGAAACCAGTATCTGGCTAAGTTTTCAAAACTAAAGAACATATTGCATTAAAGAGCATTAGAAAGAACAGTGTTTTGAATAGATTGCAAGTGAAAACAAGTGTATAGAAGTCATTGAAAAATTATGTGGCTTTGTTTTCAAATCTGAAGAACATACTGGTTTGACATATCATTAGGTAAAACAAGTGCTTTGACATTGATTGTAAGTGAAAACAAGTGCACAGCATTCAATTGAACCAGGAGGTGATTTCCTTTTCAAAATTGAAGGACATACTCCATTCACACCGATAAGGTAAAACCAGTGCTATCACATGGGATAACATCGATGAATTTTGAAGACCTTATGTTGAGTGAAGCAAGCCAGACATTGAAGGGTGAGCAGTACATGACCTCACTGATATGAACTAAGGAAATTGAGCCATCTCTGAGAACCATTGTCTTAAAGATAGGTTTACAAGAATGAGAAGAGAAAGTTGTGAGCTATCACTCATACGTACATATCTTTGGTAAAGAGATAGAGTGCAGTTGTGTGCTGAAGGGATAGGACAGATGCATAGTGATATTATTGAATTTGGTGGTGCAGGGTTGACAGGTGGGTAGATTGGGCAGGGTGGGTTAGAATACCCAGGATATGGGGGAGACAGATGGGGAGAGACCAGGTGACAACTTGGGATTTGTGGGTATGAGGTTGAAAGTGAAGAGGTGGAAATGCCCTTATGGTAATATGACAAGGAGGTGTTGCTGGTTTAGGGTGTTGGTTGGGGGGAGAATTTTGGATAGGGGGCACCTGGAGCAGGCTTCTAGGTAGTGTGTGAGTGTTCATCCTGTCAAAATGTGTTGTAACAGTGGGTAGAGACCCACACAATGAGCAAGAAGGAGATGGATCCCATTTTTGGGAGGACCAATTCATTGAGAACCAGAGAGGTGGTCATCTCTTATGAGCAAGGGTGGTTCCTATTAGGGGAGGACAAACCATTGTGTCAAGACCTCTTGTTGCATCTAACTATGAATCACGTCATCCAATGAGTCAAGTCAAGGGGTCGTTGTGGGCTCCAGGGGGATGGAGAGGGAGGAACAGAATAGATCAAATATGGTGTATTTAGTGGTAAGTGGAAATGCTTTTCATTACCTTACAGTGATGGACACAGGACGTGGTAAATATCATCAAAGTATATAAAATTGTATGGTCTAAAATGTAAACCATACTGTAAACCACTGACAATGTTTCATAGCTATGTTTCACTATCTGTATAACAGTTATAACATCCACATGTAAAATGGTTTTAATATGGGGTGAGGAAAGGGTGAGGAGGTTGGGTATATGAGAGTCCTTTGTATCTGTGTGTGACTTTGCAGTGATCTAAAACTTCTTTAAAAATTAAGTGAAAAATAGTAAAACACTGGGGAATGAGATGGGAAGGTGCCATGGTACAGAATGGGCACCCAATATTGCACTGATAAAAGGCAAAATTTCAAAAAAATATTTTCAATTTCTTTTTCCCAGTTTTTGAATATCTCAAGGCTTTAATTTAATTTTAATTTTTAAAGAAGTATTCATGCATTCATCTCTTACATTTAAACTTATTATTTCATTTTCCTATTAATTGCATTTGGCTATTATATTGGCTTCATCTTTAAAGAAGCTTTGGATCACAGAAGGAATACAACTGGGGTGGGAGAAGATCATTGATGAGGGGGTGTCAGGGATGGGGGTTTTATGGGAGGGGGTTCACCTGAATATACATAAAAGTTATATAAAATTGTTCAAATGCTCATGGGGAATGGTCACAGTGGGTGGAGAAGCACTCAATAAATGAGAGAATACTGAATTCCCATCCTGGAGAGCTCTGCCACATTCTCCAAGGAAGCAGCAACAGTCTCCCAAGTGCAGAGCCAATGCTTGGCTAAGGAGGATGATCCACTGATGGGCTCCTTTTATTGATGACTAGCCTTACAATTCTCTTGAAATTAAAACTTAGACTCTTGTTATGGGGTGCCTAAGAGTTGCCTCCTGAGAGCCTCCTTGTTGCTCAAATGTGGCCTCTCTAAGCCAAACACAACATATGAATGCATTACCTTCCTCCCAGCATGGGACATGACTCCCAGGGGTGAGCTTCCCTGGCAATGAGGGATTACTACCTAGTGCCAGCTGGCAATATGACTGGAAAATGACCTTGAATAAAAGTGGTGAAAGGTAAAGACAAATGGCTTCATATGGCTAAGAGACTTCAAAGTGAGTTGGGAGGTCACCTCAGAGGTAACACTTATGCACATCTCAGTAGGACCTCATAGGCTACCAATGTGGATATCACCCCTAATTGAAGGGCTCCTGAGGGCTCTGGAGACACCCAGGTCCTATGTCAGGGTGGATAGCATTGGAGTTTAGAGATGTATCAGTGGGCACTACTTTGGAATCTGTACTCCTGAGAGCCTGAGAGTGACAGAGCCAGACTAAAATATGTCCTCCCTACACATGGTCCATCAGTCCTTTCTATTCAAACCTATATGTAGTGCTGGAGTTCATAGCTGTACTTCCAGAGACTGGAGTCTTTGGCCTGAGCATGTTCCAGCTGGGGCCAGAATCTCAGTGCAGCTGCAACTCCTACTCTATACCTCAATGGATGCACCCAGGACTCATGGCGGGGAGATGATGATGGACAATGGCCATCCCAGGGAATGGAGAGAGTCTGCAGCTGCAGGCAGGATAACTCCATCCATTTTATCCATGAGATACTAGCCCCCTCTCACTTGGATGTGGAGTGGACATCACCATCCCAGACTCCCCCAGGTTGAGGGAAGAGCTATGGACTAGACTGAACTTAGTGGTATTCTATTATAGACACATTGTGATTCATGCAATGGAAGAAATTACAACGTTAATGTGGAGCCAGTGGCTACTGCATGTTTTGGGGGCAGGGAGAGGGAAAAGCAGTTGTAATACAGGGGCCTTTTTTGGACTTGGGAATTATTCTGAGTGACATTGCAATGACATATGAAGGCCATCTTACATCAGCATATAACATGCAGAACTGTGTGGGAGAGAGTGTGGTTTACAATGTGAACTATGGTCCATGCTTAGTGGCAAAGCCCAAGGATGTGTATATCCATTGAAGGTGATATGCCACAAAAATGAAAGATGCTTATGTGGGAGGTTGTGGGAATTGTGGGAGGTGGGACACATGGGAATTCCTATAATTTTTGTGTAACATTTATGTAATCTAAGTATATTTTTAAAAATGTTATTATTTTTAAAAGGGACATAAAAAACCCGCAAAAACCCATGAAGTGCATACTTCATTCACAGAGCATTAGATAAAACAAGTGTTTTGATATTGACTATAAGGGAAAAGAAGTGCATAGCAGTCAATGAAACCAGTATCTGGCTTAGTTTTCAAAACTGAAAAACATACTACATTCAGAGAGTGTCAATTAAAATAAGTATCTTGACATGGATTGTAGCTGAAAACAAGTGCTTTCACAGTGTGTTAGGTAAAACCAGGGTTTTGATATTGATTTTAAGTGAAAACAAGTGCATAGTCAAGAAAACCAGTATCTGCCTTCGTTTTCAAAATTGAACGACAAACAGCAACACAGAGCATTAGTTAAAAGCAGTGTTATGTCATTGCTTATTAGTGAAAAGAAGTGCATAGCAGTCAATGAATCCAGTATCTGTATTTGTCTTCAAATCAGAAGAAAATATTGCTTTCACAAAATGTTTGGTAAAAGCAGTCTTTTGACATTAATTGTAAGTGAAAAAACTACAGAACAGTCTTTGAAATGAGTATCAGGCTTAGATTTCAAAACTGAAGAGCATACTTCATTTAAATAGAAAACACCAGTCCTTTGTTATAGACTGTAAGTGAAAACAAGGGCATATTATCAAGGAAACCAGTATCTAGGCTTAATATTCAAATCTGAATAATACACTGCTTTCACATAGCCTTACTAAAACCAGTTATTTGACATTGTAAGTGAAAACATGTGCGTAGTAGTTAATTAAACCAGGATCTGGCTTAGCTCTCAAAACTGAAGAACATACTGTATTCACAGAGTGCTAGGTAAAACCAGGTAAAACCAATATCTGACTTATTTTCAAATCTGAAGAACATGATGCATTAACAGACCCTGAGGTAAAACCAGTGTTTTGACAGTTATTGTAAGTGAGCACAAGTGCATAGGAGTCAATAAAACCAGTATCTGCCTTAGTTTTCAACACTGAAAAACACACTGCCATCATAGACTATTAGGTAAAATGAGTGCCTTGACATTGATTGTAAGTGAAAACAAGTTCATAGACCTCAATGAAACCAGTATCTGGAATACTTTTGTAAAAAGAGTAGCATACTGCATTCACAGAGTGCTAGGTATAATTGGGTTTTCTTACTGATTGTAAGTGAAAAAAGGGTGTAATAGTAAAGGTAAAAAGTGTCTCCCATAATCTTCAAAAGGGAATAACATACTGCATTCACAGAGGGATAGGTAAAATGAGTGTTTTGACTTTGATTGTAAGTGAAAACAAGTGCACAGCAGTCATTTAAACCAGAATCTGGCTTACTTATCAAAACTGAAGAGCATACTGCATTCACAGAGTGTTAGGTAAAGCCAGTGTTTTGACATTGACACTAAGGAAACACAAGTGCAAAGCAGTCAATGAAACCTGCATGTGGCTTAGTTTTCACAACTGAAACACAAACTGCATTCAGAGTACCTGGGTAAAATGAGAGTCTGGATATTGATTGTAATTGAAAACAAGTGCATAGAGGTCAATCAAACCATTATCTAGTTTAGTTTTGAAAACTGAAGAACATGCTGCATTTCCAGAGACTGATTGTAAGTGAAAAGAAGTGCATAGCTGTCAAGGAAGCCAGTATGTGGTTTATTTTCAAAGCTGAAGAACATACTGCATTCACAGAGCATTATTGAAAATCATTGTTTTGATATTGATTGTGAGTGAATACAAATTCATAGCAGTCATGAAAGCAGTATCTGATTAGTTAACAAAGCTGGAGAACAGACTGCATTCACAGAGCTTTAGGTAAAATCAGGGAATTGACTTCTACTGTTAGTGAAAACAAATGCAGAGGGCCTGGCTAGATAGCTCAGTGGATAAAGAGCATGCTGGGATACCACGTGGGAGGCCCAGGTTTGGTTCCCGGGGACTTATCCAAGTGGGCAGAGGGCCTTGAGAAAGGCAAGCCACCATGGGTGGGGCAAAAGCCACCGTGGGCAAGGCAAAAAAAAAAGCTGCCACAGGCAGGGCGGAGCCCCCATGGGCATGGCAAAGTCACCCGTGAAAAGCGGAGCTGCTGCCTGCAAAGCAGAAGCCGGCAGCCCACAAAAACATGGAGGACTGCTGCCCGCAAATCATGGAGCAGAGCCACCTGTGAAAATGGAATGGAGCCACCCATGAATGGAGCAAGCCGCTGCCATGGAGGGCCGACTCGGTGCATTGCTGCAGAGACGGAGGGAGACAAGAAGTGAACATAGAGAAACACAGAAGAATGGATACACAGCAAGAGCAAGCAGAGGGGGGATGTGAAATTTAAAAACAAAAAACAAAAAACAAAAACAAATGCAGAGTCATCAATGAGACCAGTATCTGTCTTAGTTTTCAAAACTGAAGAACATATGGCATTCACAGGGTGTTAGTTAAACCACTGTTTGACATTGCTTATAAGTGACAGAAAGTGCATAGCAGGCATTGAAACTAGTATTTGGCATATTTTAAATATGAAGTACATAATGCATTCACAGAGTGTTAGGTAACAACACGTTTTGACATTATAAGTGAAATGAGTTGCATAGCAGTCAATGAAACCAGTGTTTGGCTTACTTTTGAAAACTTAAGAACATGCTTCATTCACAGAGCATTAGGTATAACCAGGATATTGATATTGTTTGTAAGGTCAACAGAAGCAGTATCAGGTTTACTTTTCAAAACTGAATGACATACTTCATTCACAGAACATTACTAAAATGCAGGGTTTTGACATTGATTATAAGTGAAAACAAGTGCATAGCAGTCAATATAAAGAGTCTCTGCTTAGTTTTCAAATCTGAAGAACTTCCTGCATTTATAGAGCATTAGTATAACAAGAGTTTTGACATTGTTTGTAAGTGAAAACAAGTTCATGGCAGTCAATGAAATCAGTATGTGGCTTAGTTTTCAAAACAGAAGGACATACTGCATTCTCAGAGCTTAAGGTAAAACCAGTGATTTGAAATTGATAGTAATTGAAAACAAGTGCATAGCATGCAACAAAACCAGTATCTGGCTTAGTTTTCTAAACTGAAGAACATACTGCATTGCCAGAGCATTAGGTAAATGAGTGTTTTCACATTGCATGTAAGGGAAAGAGAGTGCATAGCAGTCAATGAAACCAGTGTCTGTCTTACATCCCACACTGAAGAACATGCTGCATCACAGAACATTAATAAAAAAACAATGTTTTGACATTGATTGTAAGTGAAAACAAGTACATAGCAGTCAACAAAAGCAGTGTCTGGCTTAGTATTCAAAATTCAAGGACAAACTGCATCTCAGAGCATTAGGTAAAATGTTTTGATATTCATTGTAATTGAAAACAGCTTCACAGCAGTCAAAGAATCCAGTATGTGGTTAATTTTCAAGACTGAAGAACATACTGCATTCACAGAGCATAAGGTAAAACCAGTTTTTGACATTGATTAAAAGTGAAAACAAGTGCAGTGCAGTCAATGAAACTGGTATCTGGCTTAGTTTTCAAAACTGTTCATTCACAGAGTGTTAGGTAAAATGAATGTCTTGACATTTATTGTAAATGAAAGCAAGTTCAGAGCAGTCAATGGAACCAGTATCTGGCTTAATTTTGGAAACTGAAGAACATACTGCTTTCACAGAGCATTAGGTATAACCAGTGTTCTGACATTTATTGTAAGAGAAAGCAAGTGCATAGTAGTCAATGAATCCTGGATTGGGTTTGGATTTGAAAACTGAAGGACATACTGCATTCACAGACCCAAGCCCAGGGTTTTTGATATTGATTTTAAGTGTAAACAAGTACATAGTAGTTAAGGAAACCGGTATTTAGTTTAATTTTCAAAGTTGAACTACAAACTCCCACACAAGCCATTAGGAAAAATGAGTGTTTGACATTGATTGTAGTGAAATCATGTACATATCAGTCAATGAAACTCAGTATCTGGCTAAATTTCAAAATTGAAGAACATATTTCATTAATATTACATTAGGTACAAATACTTTTATGACATTAACAGCAAGGGAAAACAAGTGCATGGCAGTGAATGGAAGCTGTATCTGCTTAGTTTTCAAAACTGAAGAACATACTCATTTCACAGAGAATTAATGAAAAGCATTGTTTTTACACTGCTTGTAAGTGCAAACAAGTGAATAACAGTCAATGTAATCAGTCTCTGGCTTAGTTTTCAAAGCTGAATTATATCCTGCATTCACAGAGCATTAGTATAACTAGAGTTATAACATTGTAAGTGAAATCATGTTCATGGCTGTCAATGAAACCAGTAAGTGGCTTAGTTTTCAAACAGAATAACATACTGCTTTCACAGAGCTTTAGGTAAAACAGTGTTTTGACAAGACAGTAATTGAAAACAAGTGCATAGCAGGCAATGGACCAGTATCTGGCTTAGTTTTCAAATGTGAAGAACATACTGCTTTCAGAGAGTGTTAGGTAATGTGACTGTCTTGACAAGGATTTTTAGTGAAAACAAGTGCACAGATGTCAATAAAACCAGGATCTGGCTCAGTTTTCAAAACCAAAGAAAATACTGCATTAACAGATTGTTAGAAGAAACAATGCTTTGTCTTTGATTGTAAGTGAAAACAAGTGCAAAGAGGCCAATGAATCCAGTGTCTGGTTTACTTTTCAACCTTGAGGAACATACTGCTTTCAAGGCTGTTAGATAAAAATCAGGGTTTTGACATTGTTTGTAGGTGAAAACAAGAAACAAGTGAATAAAAGTCAACAAAATCAGTAGAAGGTTTAGTTTTCAAAACTGAAGGACATAATGCATTCACAGAGCATAAGGTATTTTGTGACATTGACTGTAAGTGAAAACAAATGCTTAAGAGTCAATGAATTAAGTATCTGGCTTAGTTTTCAAAATTGAAGAACAGACTTCATTAACAGCATTAGGTAAAATCAGGGTTTTGACATTGATTGCAAGTGAAAAGAAGTACCTAGCAATCAAGGAAACTAGTACTTGGCTTAATCATGAAAACTGAAGAACACACTGTATTCAAACAGGATTAGGTGAAATGAGTGTTTTCACATTGAATGTAAGTGAAAAGGAGTGCACAGCTGTCAATGAAACCAGTATCTGTCTTAGTTTTCAAAACTGCGTTCACAGTTCATTAGTTAAAGTCACTGTTTTGACATTGATTGCAAGTAACAAAAAGTGCATAACAGTCATTGAAACCAGTATTTGTCATAGATTTCAAATATGAAGAACATAATGCATTCATAGATTGATAGGTAGCAATATTTTTTGACATTGAATGTAAGTGAAATGAATTGCATAGCAGTCAATGAAACCAATGTCACGCTTACTTTTGAAAACTTAAGAACATACTCCATTCACAGAGCATTAGGTATAACCAGGTTATTGACATTGTTTGTAGGTGACAATTGAATAACAGTCAACAGAAGCAGTACTAGTTTTACTTTTCAAAATTGAAGAACATACTGCATTCACAGAGCATTACTGAAATGGAGTGTTTTGACATTGATTGTAAGTGAAAACAAGTGCATAGCAGTCAATAAAATGAGCCTCTGGCTTACTTTTCAAATCTGAAAAACATCCTGAATGCATAAATCATTAGTATAACAAGAGTTTTGACATTGATTGTAAGTGAAAAGAAGCACATAGCAGCCAATGAAACCAGTGTCTGGCTTAATTTTGAAAATTGCAGAACACACTGCATTCACAGATGATTATTTAAAATCAGTGTTTAATATTGATTGCAAGTGAAAACAAATGCATAGCAATAAATGAATCCAGTATCTGGCCTGGTTTTAAAAACAGAATCTCATACTGCATTCAGAGAGCATTATACAAAAACAGTGTTTTGTCATTGACTTTAAGTGAAAAAAAGTGCATTACAGTCATTGAAACCAGTATTTGGCATAGCTTTCAAATATGAAGGACATAATGGATTCACAGAGTGTTAGGTAAACGAGGGTTTTGACTTTGACTGTAAGTGAAACAAATTGCATAGCAGTCAATTAAACCAGTATCTGGCTTAGTTTTCAAATATGAAGAACACACTGCTTTTATAGAGTGTTAGGTTAAACCAGTGTTTTGACATTGATTGTAAGTGAAAAAATACTTCATAACCATCAGAAACCAGGATCTGCCTTAGTTTTCAAAACTGAATCACCTAGTGCTTTCACAGAGCATAAGGTAAAGCCAGTGTTTTTACATTGTTTGGAGGTAAGAACAAGTGAATAACAGTCAACAAAAACAGTATCTGGCTTAGTTATCAAAAATGAAGAACATAGTGCATACACAGGGTGTTATGTAAAACCAGTATTTTACATTGATATAAGTGAGAAAAAGTACATAGCAGTCATTGAAACTGGTATTTGGTATAGTTTTCAAATATGAAGGGCAATCTGCATTCACAGAGTGTTACTGAAAAGCAATGTTTTAACATTGATTGTAAGTGAAATGAATTGCATAGCAGTAAATGAAACCACTTTAGGGCTTACTTTTGAAAACTTAAGAACATTCTGAATTCACAGACCATTACATATAATGAGGGTTTTGAGATTGTAGGTGATAACAAGTGAATAATGCTCAATGAAACCAGTATCTGGCTTAGTCTTGAAAACAAGAAAATACTGCATTTACAAAGTGTTAGGTATAACAAGTATTTAGACATTGATTGTAAGTGATAACAACTGACTAGCAGTAAAGGAAATGAGTACATGGCTTAATTTGAAAACTGATGAACATACAGCATTCACAGAGCATTGGTGTAACCAGTGTTTTCACATAGAATTTAAGTTAAAACAAGTTCATAGCCATCATAAAAGAAGAATCTGGTTTAGTTTTCAAAACTGAAGAACAATCTGCATTCACGGAGTTATAAGTAAAACCAGTACATTGACTTCTAGTGTTCATAAAAACAAATGTATAGTCATCAATGAAACCACTATCTGAACTAGTTTTCAAACCTGAAGACAGTACTTCATTAACATACTGTTAAAAAATAACAGTGTATTGACATGGATTGTAAGTGAAAAGAAGTGCATAGCAGTCAATGAAAGCAGGATCTGGCTTACTGTTCAAAACTGAGAAACATAAAACATTCCTAGAGCTTTGGGTAGAACCAGGGTTTTGAAATCAAATGTAAGTGAAAACAAGGGCATAGCAGTCAATGAAAGCAGTATCTGGCTTAGTATTCTAAATTAAAGGACAAACTGCATCTCAGAGCATTAGGTAAAATGAGTATTTTGACATTTTATGTGAAAACAGCTTCATAGCAGTCAATAATCCAGTATAGGGTTAATTTTCAAGACTGAAGAACATACTGCATTCACAGAGCATTAAGAAAAAACAGTGTCTTGGCATTGATTAAAAGTGAAAAGAAGTGCAGTGCAGTCAATGAAACTGGCTTAGTCTTCAAAATTAGAAAACACTGTATTCGCAGAGTGTTAGGTAAAATGAATGTCTTGACATTAATGTAAATGAAAACAAGTGCACAGCAGTCAATGAAACCAGTATCTGGCTTAGTTTTGAAAATTGAAGAACATACTGCTCTCACAGAGTGTTAGATATAACCACTGTTCTGACATTGACTGTAAGTGAAAACAAGTGTCAATGAATCCAGGATTGGTTTTAGATTTCAAAACTGAAGGACATTCTGCATTCACTGTCTATTAGATCAAATCAGGGTTTTGACATTGATATTATGTGTAAACAAGTCCATAGTAGTTAAGGAAACCAGTATCTGGCTTAGTTTTCAAAATTGAAGTACAAACTGCCTCACAAACCATTAGGTAAAATGAATGTTTGACATTGATTATAGTGAAATGAAGTGGATAGCAGTCAAAGAAAAGAATATCTGCCTTAATATTCAAAACTGAAGAAGATAGTTCATTAACAGTACATTAGGTACAATTAGTTCTTTTTATATTAACAACAAGTGAAAACAAGTGCATGGCATTGAATGGAAACAGTATCTGCTTAGTTTCCAAAACTGAAGAACATACTGCTTTCACAGAGCATTACTGAAAGCATTATTTTGACATTCATTGTAAGTGAATACAAGTGCATAGCAGTCAATGTAACCAGTCTGTGGCTTAGATTTCAAAGCTGAAGAATATCCTGCATTCACAGAGCATTAGTATAATCAGAGCTTTGACATTGATTTCAAGTGAAAAGAAGTTAATCAGAGTCAATGAAATGAGTATCTGGCTTAGTTTTCAAAAGAGAAGGACATACTGCAATCACAGAGAATTAGGTAAAATCAGAGTTTTGACACCGATTGTAAGTGAAAACAGGAGCCTAGTAATCAAGGAAACCAGTACCTGGCTTAATTGTGAAAGCTGAAGAACTTACTGCATTCACAGAGCATTAGTATAACTGGTGTTCTGACATTGATTTTAAGTGAGAACAAGTTCATAACAGTCATGAATGCAGTATCTGGCTTAGTTTACAAAACTGAAGAACAGACTGCATTTGCAAATTTTAGGTAAAATCAGTGTGTTGACTTCTACTTTTAGTGAAAACAAGTGCATGGTCATCAATGAGGCCAGTATCTGGTTTAGTTTTCAAAACTGAAGAGCATATGGCATTCACAGTGTGTTAGTTAAAACCACAGATTTGGCATTGATGTAAGTGACAAAAAGTGCATATCAGTCACTGAAACTAATATTTGGCATAGATTTTAAGTATAAAGGACACAATAAATTCAGAGTGTTAAGTAAGCCAGAGTTTTGACTTTGACTGTAAGTGAAATGAATTGCATAGCTGTCGATGAAACCAGGGTCTGGCTCACCTTTGAAAACTGAACAACATACTGCATTCACAGAACATTAGGTAAAATAGAGATTTTGATATTGATTATAGGTGATAAATAAGTAAATAACACTCAAGGAAACCAGTATCTGGCTTAGTTTTGAAAAAAGAAGAGCATAATGCATTCACAGAACATTAGGTATAACCAGCGTTTGGACATTCTTTGTAGGTGATAACTGAATAACCGTGAATGAAACCAGTTTTGAGATTAGTTTTCAAAACTGAAGGACATACTGCATTCACAGATCTTTACTGAAAAGCAGTGGTTTGATATTGATTGTCAGTGAAAAAAGTGCATAGCAGTCAATGAAACTACTATCAGGCTATTTTCAAATCTGAAAAACATACTGATTTAATAGAGCATTAGGTAAAACCAGTGTTTCAACACTGATTGTAAGTGAAAATGATTGCATAACAGTCAATGAAACCAGGATCTGGCTTAGTTTTTAAAACTGGACTACATAGTGCATTAACAGAGTGTTAGAAAAAGCCAGGGTTTTGACATTAGTTGTATGTGAAATCAAGTGCATACTAGTCATTGAAACCAGTATCTGGCTTAATTTTCAAAACTGAGGAATATCCTGCATTCACAGACTGTTAGAATAAAACAGTTTTTTGAAACTGATTGCAAGTGAAAACATTTGCATAGCAGTCAATGTAAGCAGTATCTGGTTCAGTTTTCAAAACTGAAGAATTTACTGCATTCTCAAAGCATAAGATAAAATGGATGTTTTCACATTGCATGTGAAAAGGTGTGCAGAGCTGTCAATGTAACCAGTATCTGTCAAAACTGAGGAAAATCCTGCATTCACAGAGCATTAGAAAATAACAATGTCTTGACATTGACTGTGAGTGAAACAAATACATAACAGTCAATGAATCCAATGACTGGCTTAGTTTTCAAAACTGAAGACCATACTACATTTACAGAGCATTACAAAAAAAACAGTATTTTGAAATAGATTGTAAGTGAAAACAAGAGCATAGCAGTCAATGAAAACAGTATCTCACTTACTTTTAAAATCAGAAGAACCTAATGATTTCATAGAGCATTAGGCAATACCAGTGTTTGACATTGATTAAAGGTGAAAACAAGTAAAGAGCAGTAAATTAATCCAGGATCTGGCTTAGTTTTCAAAACTGAAAGACAGGCTGCATTCACAGAGTATTAGGTAAACCCAGTGCTTGACATTGAATTTATGTGAAAACAAGTGCATAGCAGTCAAGGAAACCAGTATCTGACTTAGTTTACAAAAGTGAAAATCAGTGCATTCACAGAGCATTAGGTAAAACCAGTTTTTGTCATTGATTGTTAGTGAAAAAAAGTGCATACCAGTCAATGAAACCATTATCAGGCTTAGTTTTAAAAACAGAAGCACCTACTGCACTCACAGAGCATTAAGTAAAACCAGTGTTTTCACATTGAGAGTAAGTGAAAACAAGTGCACAGCAGGCAATAAAACCAGTATTTGATTTAGTTTTCAAATCTGAAGAACATCTTGCCTTCACAGATTGTTAGTATAACCAGAGTTTTGACATTGATTGTAAGTGAAAACAAGTTCATGACAGTCAATGAAACCAGTATCAGGCTTAGTTTTCAACACTGTAAAACATACTGCTTTCTCAGAGCATTAGGTAAAACCAGGGTTTTGATATAATTTTAGTGATAACAAGTGAATAACAGTCAATGAATCCAGTATAAGGTTTAGTGTTAAAAACCGAGGTCAGGCTCCATTCAGTGTTACTGAGAAGCAGTGTTTTGACATTGATTGAAAGTGAAAACATGTGCATAGCAGTCAATGTAATCAGTAATAGCCTTAGTTTTTTTAAAAGGAAGAATGTACTACATTTACAGTGCTTTAAGTAAAACCAGTGGTTTGATAATGATTGTAAGTGAAAAGATGTGCATAGCAGTCAATAAAACTAGTATCAGGCTTAGTATCTAATATGAAGAACATATTGATTACATACATCATTATGTAAAACCAGTGTTTTGACATTGATTGTAAATAAAAAGAAGTGCAATGAAACCAGAAACTAGTTTAGTTTTCAAAAGTGAAGAACATACTGTATTCACAATACATTAAGTAAAACCAGTGTTTTGACATTGATTGTACATGAAAAAAGTGCATAGAAGACAATGGAATCAGCATCTGACTTAGAGTGTGAAACTGATGCACATACTTCTTTCACAGAGCATTAGATAAAACCAATGTTTTGACATTGATTGTAAATGAAAACAATTACATAGCAGTCAATGAAACTTGTATTTGGCTCAGTTTTCAAAACTGAATAACATACTGCTTTCACAGTGCATTAAGTAAAATCAATGTTTTGACATTGATTGTAAATGAAAACAAGTGCATAGCATCAATGAAACCAGGATCTGACTTAGTTTGCACAACCAAATAAACATACTGTATTCACAACACATTAAGTAAAACCATTGTTTTGACATTGATTGCATGTGAAAAAAGTGTGTAGCAGAGAATGAAACCAGTATCTGACTTAGTTTTCAAAGCTGATGATCAAACTGCATTTACAGAGCATTAGGTAAAACAGGCATTTTCACATTGAATGTAAGTGAAAGCAAGTGCATAGCAGTCAATGAAACCAGTATGTGAATTAATTTTCAAAATGGAAGGACATCTTCCATTCACAGAATTAGGTAAAACCAAAGTTTTGATATTGAGAGTAAGTGAAAATAAGTGTATAGCAGGCAATGAAAGCAGTTTCTAGCTTAGTTTTCATATCTGAAGAATATATTGTTTTCACAGGGCATAAGATAAAGTGAGTGTCTTGACATTAATTGTAAGTGAAAATAAGTATATAGCAGGGAATATAACCAGTATTTGGCTAAGTTTTGGAAACTGAAGTACATTCTGAATTCACAGAGTGTTAGGTACAACCAGTGTTTTGACATTGATTGTAAGTGAAAACAAGTGTCTAGCTGTCATGGAAACCAGTATCTGTCTTAGTTTTTAAAAATGAAGAACAAAGTGCATTTACAGAGCATTAGTTAAAACCAGCGGGTTGATATTGTTTGTAGTGAAGAAAACGCATAGCAATCAATGAAAACAGTAGCTGGCCTGTTTTTCAAATCTGAAGAACATTCTGATTTCAGAGAGCATTAGGTAATACCAGTGTTTTGACATTGATTGTAAGTGAAAACATGTACATAATAGTCAATGAAACCAGGATCTGATTTAGTTTTAAAAACTGAATAAAATAGTGCATTTATAGAGCATAAGCTAAAGCCAGTGTTTTGACATTGATTTTAAGGAATAAAGTGCATAGAAGACAATGAAAGAAGTCTCTGGCTTTGTTTACAAAAGTTATGGACATACTGCATTCAAAGAGCTTTAGGTAAAATCAGGGTTTTGACATTGTTTATAAGTGGAAAACAAGTGTCTAGCTATCGAGTAAACCAATACCTGTCTTGATTTTGAACCTGAAGAACAGGGGCCGGCTGGATAGCCCAGTGGATAGGGCGTTGGCATACCACATGGGAGGCCCCAGGTTCAGTTCCCAGGGACCTCTCCAGGTGGGCAGACCACCTTGAGAATGGCAAGCCACCATGGGTGGGCAGAGCCACCATGGGCAGGGCAGAAAGCTGCCATGGACAGGCAAAGACCACCACAGGCAGGACAGGTCACCCGTGAGTGGAGCGCAGCCAGCCACCCGTGAACTGAAAGCCGGCCGTGAATGGAGGCAGAAGCCACCCACAAGCGGGGAAAGCCGTGCCTGCGCAGTGACCAGTCTTGGTGTGTCGCCACAGTGGGGGGGGAGGGGAGATATGTAATAAAATAAATAAATCTTTAAAAAAAAAGAAAACTGAAGAACATACTGCATTCACAGAGAGTTAGTAAAAACTAGTGTTTTGATATTGATTGTAAGTGAAAACAAGAGCATAGCAGTCACTAAAATGAGCATCAGATTTAGTTTTCACAACTGAAAGACATGGCATTCACAGAGTATTACCTAGAAACAATGTTTTGACATTGGTTGTAAGGGAAATCAAATTCATAACAGTCAAAGAAACAGGTAACTAGCTTAGTTTTTAAGACTGAAGAACATAATGCATTCTTAGAGCATTAGGTAAAATGGGTATTTTCACATTGCATGTAAGTGAAAACAAGTGCATAGTTGTCAATGGAACCAGTATCTGGCTTAGTTCTCAAAACTGAAAACCACACTGTTTTACAGAGTGTTAGGTAAAACCAGCATTTTGACATTGATTGTAAGGAAACAGAAATTCATATCAGTTAATGTGACCACAGTCTGTCTTCATTTTGAAAACTGAAGACATACTGTATTCACAGGGCATTAGGTATAACCAGCATTTTGACATGGTTTTTAGGTAATAAGTGAATAACAGTAAATGAAACCAGTATCATGTTTAATTTTCAAAACTGAAGGAAATCCTGTCTTCACAGAGTGTTACTGAAAAGCAGTGTTTTTATATTGAGTGTTAGTGAAAATGAGTGCATAGAAGTCAGTATAACCAGGATCTGGCTTAGTTTTCAAATCTGAAGAAAATACTGTCTTCACAGAGCAGTAGTATAAGCAATGTTTTATTATTGATTTTAAGTGAAAGCAAGGTCATAATATTCAATGAAACCTGTGCCAAGGTTAGTTCTCAAAACTGAATAACATACTGCATTCACAAGGCATTAGGCAAAACCAGTGTTTTGATATTGATTGTAAGTGAAAAAAGCACACAACTGTCAATGAAACCAGTAAGTGGCTAAGTTTACATATCTGAAGGAGATAATTCTTTCACAGAGTATTAGGGAAAACCAGTGTTTTGACATTGATTGTAAGTGAAAACAAATGCAATGAAACCAGTATCTGGCTTAGTTTACAAAATTGAAGAATAATCTGCAACAGAATATTAGTAAAATGAGTGTTTGACATTGATTGTAAGTGAAGAAAGTGCATAGCACTCAATGAAAAAATATCTGGCTTAATTTTCAAAACTGAAGAACAAACTGCATTCACAGAGCTTTAGTTAACCAGTGTTTTGACATTGATTGTAAGTGAATACAAGTGCATAGAAGTCATTGATACCACTATCTGGCTTACTTTTCAAAACTAAAAACACACTGCATTCACAGAGAATTAGGTAAAATGAGTGTCTTGACATTGATTGAAAATTTAAACAAGTGAAACGAGGATGTGGCTTAGTTATGAAAACTGAAATATAATGAATTCTCAGAGCATTAGGTAAAAACAGTGTTTTATCATTGATTGTTAGTGAAAACAAGTGCATAGCAGTCAGTGAAACCAATATCTTGTTTAGATTTCAAATCTGAAGAACATACTGCTTTCATCAAATGTTATGTAAAACTAGTGAGTTGACATTAATTTTAAGTGAAAACAAGTGCATAACCTAACACTCTATTAATGCAGAATTTTTTTCAATCTTAAAAATTAAGCCAGATATTGTTTTCATTGACTGCTCTGAACTTAGTTCCACTTACAATCAATGTCAAAACAGTTGTTTCACCTAATGTGTTTGTATTTCAAATTTGAAAACTATGCCAGATGCTCATTTCATTGACTATCATGCATATGTTCTCATTTTCAATTAATGTCAAAATACTTGTTCTCTCTAAAACTCTGTGAAGACACTATGTCCTTCGGATTTGAAAATTAAGCCAGATACTGATTTCACTGACTATTATGCACTAGTTTTCACTTACAATATTTGTCAAAACACTGATTTTTCTAATGTTCTCTGAAAGCTGTATGTTTCAGTTTTCAAAACTAAGCCAAATGCTGGTTTCATTGACTGCTATGCACGTGTTTTGACTTAGTTTTCAAAACTGAATACCATGATGTTTTCACAGAGCATTAGTTACAACCAGAGTTTTGACATTGATTGTCAGTGTAAACAAGTGCACCACAGGCAATGAAACCAATGTATGGCTTAGTTTTAAAAACTGAAGATCATACTGCTTTCAAGGAGTGTTAGATTAAACCACTGTTTTGACTCTGATTGTAAGTGAAAAACAAATGCACAGTAGTCAATGACACCCCTATCTGGCTTAGTTTACAAAACTGAAGATCAAAATTGAAGAATAAGTTGCATCACAGAAAATTAGGTAAAATGAGTGATTGACCCTGATAGTAAGTGAAAACCAGTGCATAAGAGTCAATGAAAAAAATATCTGGCCTATATTTCAAAACTAAAGAACAGGGCTGTGGCTCAATTGGTTGGGCTCTGGTTTACCACATGGGAGGCCACAGGTTCAGTTCCCAGGGCCTCCTGGTGAAGACAAGCCACTGTGCAATGAGCTGATGCAGCAGAGGGAGATAAGCAGACATGGAAAATTTCAAAGCAAAAATGAATACAGCAAGCACAAGCAGCAAAGGGGGATATATAAATAAATAAAAATAAATCTTAAAAAAAACTAAAGAACATACTGCATTCACAGATCTTTAGGTAAAGCCAGTGTTTTGACATTGATTGCAAGTGAAAACAAGGGCATAGCAGTCAGTGAAACCAGTATCTCCCTTAGTTTCCAAATCTAAGGAGCATACTGCTTTCATAGAATATTTTGTAAAACTATTGTTTTGTCATTCACTGCAAGAGAAAACAAGTGGAAAGCAGTGAGCAAAACCAGGACCTACTTAGTTTTCAAGTCTGAATAACCTACTGCATTCACAGAGCCTTAGGTGACACTAGTGTTTTGCCATTGATTATTAGTGAAAACAAGTGCATAGCCGTCAATGAAATCAGTATCTGGATTAGCTTTCAAAACTGAAGGACATAATTCATTCAAAGAGTGTTAAGTAAAACCAGGGTTTTGACATTGATTGTAAGTGAAAAGTGCAGAGCAGTCAATGAAACCACTATCTCTATTTGTTTACAAAACTGAAGAACATACTGCATTCACTGAGCACTAGGTATAGCCAGTCTTTTGACATTGATTGCAAGTGAAACCAAATGTACAGTTTTGAATGAAACCTGTATATTGCTCAGTTTTCAAAATTGAAGGAGAATCTTCATCACAGAGCATTAAGTAAAATGAGTGTTTTACATTGATTGTAAGTGAAAACAAGTGCATATCAGTCAATGAAACCAGTGTCTGCATCAATTTTCAACACTGAATAACATTCTGCATTCACAGACTGTTAAGTAAAACCAGTGTTTTAACATTGATTTTAAGTGAAAACAAATGCACAGCAATGAAACCAGTATCTCATTTAGCTTTAAAAATTGAAGGACATACTCTATCACAGAACATTAAGTAAAATGAGTATTTGACATTGTATGTTAAAGCAAATGCAGAGCAGTCAATGAAACCAATATCAGGCTCAATTTTCAACACTGGAAAACACACTGCATTAAGAGAGCATGGGCAAAACCAGTGATTTGACATTGATTGTAAGTGAAAACATGTGCTTAGCATTCAATGAATCCAGTATCTGGCTTAGTTTTGAAAACTGAAGAACATGATGCATTGTAAGAGAGTTAGGTAAAACCAATATTTTTTCACTGATTGTTACTGAAAACAAATATATAGCAGCAAATGAAACCAATATCTGGCTTAGTTTTCAAATCTGAAGAACATAATTCATTCACAGAGTGTTAGGTACAACGAGTGTCTTCACATGGATTGAACGTTGAAACAAGTGCATAGCAGTCACAAAAACCAGTATCTGGCTTAGTTTTGAAGAGAAAAGAACATACTGCATTCACAGGACATTAGGTATAACCAGGGTATTGACATAGTTTGTAGGTGTTAACTGATTATCAGTCAACCAAACCAGTATCAGGTTTAGTTTTCAAAACTGAATGAAATACTGCATTCATGGAGCTCTACTGAAAACCAGTGTTTTGACATTGATTGTAAGTAAAACAAGTGCAGAGCAGTAAATAACCAGTATCTGGCTTAGTTTTCAAATCTGAAGATCATCCTGCATTCACAGAGCATTAGTATAACCTGAGTGTTGACATTGATAATAATTGAAAACAAGTGCATAGCAGACAAGGAAACCAGTATCTGGCTTAGTTTAAAAAACTCTAGAAAATATGCCACTCACACAGTGTGTTAAGTAAAACCAGTATTTGTCATTGATTTTAGTGAAAAAAAGTGGATAGCTGTTAATAAAACCAGTCTGGCCTGGGTTTCAAAAGCAAACAACATATTTCATTTACACAGCATTAATGAAAACCACTGTTTTGATACAGATTTTAAGTGAAAACAAATGCATAAAATACAATGACACCAACATCTGCCTTAATTTTCAAAACTGAAGAATATACTGCATTTACAGGTTGCTAGGTAAATCCAGGGTTTTGACATTGTAAGTAAGTGGGAAAAAAGTGCATAGCAGTCAATGAAAGATGTATCTAGCTTACCTTTCAAAACAGCAGAACATACTGAATTTACAGGATGTTAGAGAAAAACAGGGTTTTGACATAGATTGCAAGTGAAAACAATTGCATAGCCATCAATGAAACCAGTATCTGGCTAAGTTTTCAAATCGGAAGTATATACAGCTTTCACAGAGTGTTAGGTTAAACCAGGGCTTTGACAATGATTGTAAGAGAAAACAATTGCATATCAGTCAATGAAAGCAGTATTTGGCTTTACTTTCAAATCTAAACAACATATGGCTTTCACTGAGTGTTACATAAAGCCATGGTTTTGTGAATGATTATAAGTGAAAACAAGTGCATAGCATCAAAGAAAACAGTATCTGTCTTAGTTTTCAAAAACCATAAAACACACTGCATTCACAATGTGTTAGGGAAAATGTGTGCCTTCACATGGATTGAAAGTTTAATCAAGTGCATAGCAGCAATGAAACCAGTATCTGGCTTAGATTGAAAACTGAATATTATACATCAAATCATTGGTAAAACCAGTGATTTGACCTAGATTGTAAGTGAAGACAAGTGCATAGCAGTCAATTAAACCAGTATTTGGATTAGTTTTCAAAATTGAAAGACAAACTGTATCACAATACTTTTGGGAAATGAAAGTTTTGACGTTGATTGCAAGTGAAAAGTGCATAGTAGACAATAAAACCACTATCTTGGTTAGGTTTCAAAACTGAATATCACATTGCATTCACAGAGTGTTAGGTAAAAAGAGTGTTTTGACATTGAATTTAAGTGTAAGCATGCACATAGCAGTAAATGA
Organism: Chaetophractus vellerosus; assembly: GCA_004027955.1. Taxonomy (NCBI): domain Eukaryota; kingdom Metazoa; phylum Chordata; class Mammalia; order Cingulata; family Chlamyphoridae; genus Chaetophractus; species Chaetophractus vellerosus. The sequence continues at coordinate 6,064 of PVKH010001119.1, read as the reverse complement.
AACCAATATCTGGCTCTCTTTTCAAAACTGGAGGACATAGTATATTTACAGATTGTTGGACAAAACCAGTGTTTTGACATTGATAGTAAGTAAAAACAAGTTCATAGCAGTCAATGAAACCTGTATCAGGCATATATTTCAAAGCTGAAGACTGTACTAAAATTACAGAATGTTAACAAAAGCAGTGCTTTGAAATAGATTGTAAGACAAAACAAGTGCATAGCAGTCAATGAAACCAGTATCTGGCTTAGTTTTCAAATCTGAAGAAAATACTGCTTTCACAGAGCATTAGTTAAGAGCAGTGTTTTGACTCTGATTGTAAGTGAAAACAAGTGCACATCAGTCAATTAAACCAGGATCTGGCTTTCTTTTCAAAACTGAAGATCACACTGCATTCACGGAGTGTTAGGTAAAATGAAGCTTTTCACATTGAATGGAAATGAAAACAAGTGCATAGCAGTCAGTCAATGAAACCAGTATCTGGATTAGTTTGAAAATTGAATAATATACTGCATATGCAGAGCTTTAGGTATAACCATGTTTTCACATTTTTTGTAAGTGAAAACAAGTGCCTAGCAGTAAAGGAGACCAGTATCTGGCTTAATTTTCAGATCTGAGGAACATAATGTTTTCACAGAGCATCATTTTAAACAAGTGTTTTGACATTGATTGTAATTGAAAACAAGTGCATAGCTGTCAATCAAACTAGTATCTGGCTTACTTTTTAAAACTGAAGAAAATGCTGCATTCACAGAGCATTAGCTATAACCAGTGTTTTGACATTTATTGTAAGTGAAAAGAAGAGCATAGCAGTCAAAGAAACCAGTATCTGGCATAGTATACAAAAAGGTAGATAATACTCCATTCACAGAGGGTGAGATAAAACCAATGTTTTCTCATTGGTTGTAAGTGAAAACAAGTTCATAGCAGTCAAAGGAACCAGTATCTGGCTTAGTTTTCCAACCTGAATGACATATTGCTTCACAGGATGTTAGGTAAAGTAGTGTTTTGACATTGACTGTAAGTGAAAATATGTGCATACCATTGATAAAACCTGGATCTGTGTTAGTTTTCAAAATTGAATGATGTACTGCCTTCAAAGAGTGTTAGGTATATCCAGGGATTTGACATTGTTTGTAAGACTAAAGAAGACCACAGTAATGAAGGAAACCAGTATCTGTCAGAGTATTAAAAAATGAAGATAATACAGGATTCACAGAGTGTGAGGTAAAACCAGTTTTGTCATTTATTGCTAGTAAAAAAACAAGTGCATTGCAGTCAATGAAACCAGGATCTGGCTTAATTTACAAATCTGAATTACATACTGCTTTCACAGACCATTAGGTAAAACCAGTGTTTTGACATTGATTGTAAGTGAAAACAAGTGTATAGCAGTTAAAGTAACAAAGATCAGGCTTAGATTTCAAAACTGAAGAACATACTGTTTTAACAGAGCTTTAAAACAAACAGTGTATTGACATAGATTGTAAGTGAAAACAAGTGCCTAGCAGTCAATGAAATTAACATCTTGCTTAGTTTTCAAAATTGAAGGACAAACTTCATCAAAGAGCTTTGGATAAAACGATGGTTTTGACATAGATTGCAAGTGAAAACAAGTGCATAGCAGTCAATGAAACCAATATCTGGCTTAATTTTCAAAACTGAAGAACATACTGCATTTACAAACCATTAGGTAAATCCAGTGTTTTGACATTGATTGTAAGTGAATACAAGTGCATAGCAGTCAATGACACCAGTATCTCTCTTAGTTTTCAATTTGATGGACAAACTGCATCACAGAGCATTAAGTAAAACCATGGTTTTGACATTGAATGAATGTGAAAACAAGTGCATAGCTGTCAAAGTAACCAGTACTTGGCTTTGTTATCAAAATTTGAAAACATATATCATTCACACAGCTTTAGGGAAAATTGTGTCCTGTCATTGATGGAAAGTGAAAACAAATGAATAGAACTCAATGAAACTGGTATCTGGTTTGGTTTTCAAAACTGAAGATCATCTTGCATTCACAGAGCATTAGGTAAAACCAGTGTTTTTACAGTGAGTTTTAGTGAAAACAAGTGCATAGCACTCAATGAAACTAGTATGTGACTACTTTTCAAAACTGAAGAACATACTGCTTTTTCATAGCATTAGGTAAAACCAGTGTTTTTCCATTGATTGTAAGTGAAAATAAGTGCACAGCAGTTAATGAAACCAGTATCTCACTTAGTTTTCAAAAGGGAAGAACATACTGCATTTATAGAGTGTTAGAAAAAAACAGTGTTCTGACATAGATGGTAAGTTAAAACAAGGGCATAATAGTCAAAGAACCAAGTATATGGCTTAGTTTTCAAATGAGGAACATATTTTTTCACAGAGTGATAGGTAAACCCAGTTTTTGACATTGATTTTAAGTGAAAACAAGTGGATAGCAGTCAATGAAACAACAATGTAGCTTAGTTTTCAAACCTAAAGGACATACTACATCCACAGACCATTAAGTAAAAACAGGTATTTTTACATGATTGTAAGTGAAAACAAGGCATAGCAGTCAATGAGACCAGTATCTGGCTTAGTTTTCATAATTGAAGGACAAACTGCTTCTTAGAGCTTTAGGTCAAATGAGTGCTTTGACATTGATTGCAAGTGAGAACAAATGCATAGTAGACAATAAAACCAGTTTCTGGCCTAGTTTACAAAACTGAAGATCATATTGCCCTCACAGAGTGTTAGGTAAAACCAGTGTTTTGACATTGATTGTTAGTTGAAACAAGTGCATAGCAGTCAATAAAACCAATATCTGGCTTAATTTACTAAACTGAATAACATACCACATTCACCTAGTGTTAGGTAAAACCATTGTTTTGACATTGATTGTAAGTGAAATCACGTGCACAACAGTCAATTAAACCAGTATCTAGCTTAATTTTAAAACTGAAAAACGTACTGCATTCACAGTTCATTAAGAAAAACCAATATTTTGACATTGATTTTTTTTAAAGATTTATTTATTTTATTACATATCTCCCCTTCCCCCCCATTGCGGCGACATGCTGAGACTTGGTCACTGCGCAGGCGTGGCTTTCCCCGCTTGTGGGTGGCTTCTGCTTCCATCACGGCCGGCTCCAGTTCGCGGGTGGCTGGCTGTGCTCGATTTGCAGGCGACCTGCCCTGCCCGTGGCAGTTTTGCCTGTCCGTGGCAGCTTTTTGCCCTGCCCATGGTGGCTCCGGCCCGCCCATGGGGGCTTCCATTCTCAAGGCAGTCTGCCCACTAGGAGAGGCCCCCGGGAACCGAACCCAGGGCCTCCCATGTGGTTTCCCAGCGAGCTCTTTATCCACTGAGCTATCTAGCCGGGCCCTGACATTGATTTTTAGTGAGAACAAGACCACAGCCATCATTCAAAACATGATCTGCTTTAAATTCCACAGCAAAGAACACTGTATTTACAGTGTTAGAAAAAAAACAGTGTATTTACATTGGTGGTAAGTTCAAACAAGTGCATAATAGTCAAAGAACCAAGTATTTGGCTTAGTTTTCAAATAAAGAACATATTGCTTTCCCAGATGATAGGTAAAACCAGATTTTGACATTGATTTTAAATGAAAACACATGGATAGCAGTCAATGAAACAAGGATCTGGCTTAATTTTCAAACCTGATGGACTTACTACATTCACAGAGCATTAGGTAAAACAAGGTTTTTACATGATTGTAAGTGAAAACAACGTATAGCAGTCAATGAAACCAGTATCTGGCTTAGTTTTCATAATTGAAGGGTTAACTGCATCACAGAGTTTTAGGTAAAATGAGTGTTTGGACATTGTATCTGAGAACAAGTACATAGGAGACAATAAAACCAATATCTGGCTTAGTTTTCATAACTGTAGATTGTACTGCTTTTACAGAGCATTAGGTAAAATGAGGGTTTTTATATTGAATGTATCTGAAAACATGTGCATAGCAGTCAATGAAACCAGTATGTGGCTTAGTTTTAAAAACTGACAAAAATAATGCATTCATAGAGCTTTAGGTATAACCAGTGTTTTGAAATTTATTGTAAGTGAAAACAAGTGCACAGCAGTCAATTAACCAGGACCTGGTTTACTTTTCAAAACTGAAGGACATATTCCATTCATAGTGCATTAGGTAAAACCAGCATTTAAACATTTTAAGAGAAAACAAGCGCATAGTAGTCAATGAAAACAGTATGTGATTTCTTTTCAAAACTGAATAACATACTGTATTCACAGAACATGAGGTTAAACAAGTGCTTTGACATTGATTGTAAATGAGAACAAGGGCATAGTAGCCAATGAAACCATTATATGGCTTAGTTTTCAAACTGAAAAACTTACTGCATTCAGAGAGTGTTAAGTAAAATTAGTGTGTTGACATTGATTGTAAATAAAAACAAGTGCATAGCTGTCAATAAAACCAGTATCTGTAGTAGTATTCAAAAATGAAGATAAACTACATTCACAGAGCATGAGGTAAAACCAGTGTTTGTCATTGACTGTTAGTGAAAACAAGTGGATAGCAGCCAATGAAACCAGGATCTGGCTTAGTTTTCAAAAATGAAGGACATACTAAATTTACATCATTTAGGAATTACCTTTGTTTTGACATTGCTTGTAATTGAAAACAAGTGCATATCAGACATTAAAATCAATATATGGCTTAGAATTCAAAACTGAAGATAATACCTCATTCACAGAGTGTTAGGTAAAATGAGTATTTTGACATTGAATGTAAGCAAAAGCAAGGGCATAGCAGTAAACGAAATTTAATTTTCAAACCAGGAAGATGTACTGCATTCACAGAGCATTAGGCAAAACAACTGCTTTGAAATTGATAGCAAGTGCAAACAAGTGCATTGCAGTCAATGAAACCAGTATCTGGCTTAATTTACAAATCTGAAGAACATACTGTTTTCACAGCACGTTAGGTAAGACCAGTATTTAGGCATTGATTGTAAGTGAAAATAAATGCATAGGAGTATCTTGCTTAGTTCTCAGATGAATAATATATTGCTTTCACAGAGGGATAACAAAAACCAGTTTTTGACGATTTTAAGTGAGAACAAATGCTTAGCAGACAATGAAACCAGTATCTGGCTTAGTTTTCAAATCTGAAGGACATAATGAATTCACAGTGCATTAGGTAAAAACAGCGTTTTGACATTGACTGTGAGAGAAAACAGGTGCATAGCACTCAATAAAACCAGAATGTGGTTAATTTTTAAAACTGAAGAACATACTGAATTCACAGGGCATTAGGTTAAGCCAGTGTTTTGACATTGACTGTAAGTGAAAACAAGGGCATAGTAGTCAATGAAACGATTATATGGATTAGTTTTCAAAACTGAAAAACATACTGCATTCACAGAGCATTACATCATATCAGTGTTTTGACATTGATTGTAATTGAAAACAAGTCCATGGCTGTCAATCAATTGAAGATCTGATTTAGTTTTGAAAGCTGAAGAACATACAGTCTTCAGAGCCTGTTAGTTAGAACTAGTTTTTTGACATTGATTGTAAGTGAAAAGAAGTGCATAGTAGTCAAGGAAACCATTATCTGGCATAGTATCAAAAAAGGAAGATGATAATGCTTTCACAGAGCATGAGCTACAACCAGTGTTATGTCACTGATTGCAAGTGAAAACAAATGCACAGCTGTCAATCAAATCAGGACCTGGCTTACTTTTCAAAACTGAAGGACATACTACATAAACAGTGCATTAGATAAAACCACAGTTTTGACATTGTAAGGAAAACAAGCACATAGCAGTCAATGAATCCAGGATCTGGCTTAGTTTTCCAAATTGAATATCTTACTGTGATCACAGAACATTAGGTATAATGAGTGTTTTGACATTGAATGTCAGTGAAAGCAAGTGCATAGCAGTAAATGAAACCATTATCTGGCTTAGTTTTCAAAACTGCAGGACATATTGTATTCACAAGGTGTTAGGCAAAACCATGGTTTTGACATTAACAGTAAGTGAAAACAAATACATTGCAGTCAATGAAACTAGTATCTGGCTTAATTTACAAATCTG
>PVKH010001118.1:0-22377 GCA_004027955.1 Chaetophractus vellerosus | reverse complement strand
CTTCCCAGTAGATACTGGTGTGTGGCCAGAAGCTGCTATTGACCAGAGGGCCAAAATGAAAGCTAGCATTCACAAGGGACCCTTACGGATCTGCCAGACCAGGAAATATCCATACACGAAAGGAAGAAAACCAACGAAAAAGGGTGAACTGACCCTTTATGTCAGCCAGTTTCTGCACAGGGCCCTCAGAGAGCTCCCAGACCAACCTTTACCTTCAACCCCAGCTTTTGGAAGACAAAGTTTCTTCTGCCTATACTGACCCCAGCCAGCAGCTCCCAGAATCCGGGCCATATTCTACAGCTGCAGCACAGGCAAGGAATGGAGTCTGGTTGCTTTTTGTGTTTTCATTTACAAAAGCTGAACTCTAAGCAGCCCCTCTCCTTTTCTGCAGCACTCCCATGGTAGTTCTAAATGTCCATTCTGGTTCCAGGGTTACCACCTAGTCAATTCCAATCCCTTTTCCAGATCATTCATTTTTCTGGTGGAGGGAGCCATCTGTACAATTTCCTAGCTACCGTTATTCATCTATGTTCTTCTAGCAATGAATATTTTATTTTTCACAAAAAATTGCTTATAATTAAAAAATATTTCCTACTATTGCATAGTAAATATATATATAAATTTTATGTAGTCTTTAGGGCATTTAATATACAATATGAAGTGGGGCAGGGCCTCCAATAATATAAGTACTTAAGTTCCACAGCCTCCCACCAGTTATTTGGTCTGTGTAATCTGGAACATATGGTTGGAGTAGGAGGTTGGAGTAGGGGCAAGTAAAACATTGTGAATCTCTTCATAATCCTTAGACTCTCAAGAGGCAGAGTCTTAGTCAGCATTAGATACTATATTTGTCAGGGTTCTCTCTGGAAACAGAACTGACTAGAGATGTACATATATAAACTTATTATTATGAGATTATTTTATAGGAATTGGCTCACACAACTGTGGGGATGGGTAAGTTCAAATTCTGTAGGGCAGGTCACAAGCTGGGAACTCCAAGGAAGGTTTTCAATGAATTCTCCCGGAGAAGCTAAGTGGCTGAAGTAGATATGGAAATTTCCCTTCTGACTACTGAACTCATCACTTCTCCCTTTAAGTCCTTCAGCTGATTGGACGAGACTTTTCTCATTGCTGAGGGCAATCTCCTCAGTTTATTGTAGATGTAATAAGCCATAGATGCAATTAACTTACTGATGATTTAAGTCCATCCTCACAGTAACAATCAGGCCAATGTTTACTTGACCAAACATCTGGACACCATAACCTGGCCAAGTTGACACATGAACCTCACCTTCACAATCCTGCCTTTGTCAACTGGGCACCCATACACATCTCCTTAAACCATACTTAATCTCTAAATAAAAGCAGTAACCATCATATTTTCACCTAATAATATTCAACTGTATGCTACCAGAAACACATGAACTTTTTCCATAATAGGGTACAAGTCCTTGAGTAATATTCACTCTTAAACTTAATATCCTGTAACTTAAATGCTACAACATGAAATCAATCAACTTATGTCATATAATAAGGGGATAAAATAGGGAAGTGTGGTGGCTTAGAGCTGTATGTACCCCCAAAAAACAGCTTCATGAACGTAATCCATTCCTGTGGATGTGAACCCATTGTAAGTGAGATTTTGATGAGGTTACTTCAGTTAAGGTATGGCCCACCTCAATCAGGATGGGTCTTAATCCTGTTACTGGAGATCTTTATAAGAGCATGAAATTCAGACAGAGAGAAAGCCACTGAGGGAGCAGCCAGAAGCTGAAATCAACAGAACCCAGAAGAGAAGGGAGAAGCCAGAAGAGGCTGCCATGTATATTACCTTGCGACAGAGGAGCCCAGGACCAAGGATTGCCAGTAGCCAGCCCCAGAATGTCAGTTTTCAGAAAGAAATCATCACCCTGATGACATCTTGATTTGGATTTTCTTTTGGCCTCAAACCTATGAGCTAAAAAATTCCCATTGTTTAAGCTGACCCATAGCATAGTATTTGCTTGTGCAGCCAAGGAAACTAAAACAGCTACCAAATGGTGATCCCATTTCAACTCCACAGGCCTTAAAGTTAGTGTGTAATACCTCCAGACACTTACGAGAGGTTATCTGTGAGCCTTGGTTTTCAGTATTTTGTAGTTTGGTATTTGCTTTTATAATTTGTTTTTACTTTTTTGAAGTTTTCTTAAATATTTTAGTGAGAAGTTGGGAGATAGCCAAGACATAGGAAGATGCATTCTTGGAACTGAAACCATAAAGGTTTTTCTTAGGAATAACACAGGCATCTAGGAGTGGAGATAGGGACTACTCATTCTCATTTTTGGATAGTTCAGTGACATATGGCAGGATGAAAACTGGTATAACCTTTTAGAGAAGCATTTTGACAATATCCACCAAGAACTTAAAGAATATATACCCTTTAATGTATAATTCTAGTCTTGGAATTTAATATTAGGAGACTAAAGATGAGCACAATGAGGTTCATTGGAGCTTTATTTTTTATAAAGATTTATTTTATTTATTTATCCTCTCCCCACCCCACCCCCATTGTTTGCACTCACTGTCTGTTCGTTGTTTGTTTGGTTTTTTTAGGAGCCACCAGGAACCGGAGGTGCCCAATCTCTTGAGCCACCTCCGCTACCTTGAAGCTCTATTTTTAATAGTGAAAAACTGGAAGGACTCTCAATATTTTTTGAAGAATATCAAAAAAAGCTTGCAGTATAATGTAAAGGGATAAAAGCAGGAAGCAAAACTGCATACATACAATAATCCTGATATGAACATGTATATCTATTTATGTCTGGAAGGAAGTAGCCCAAATTTTAATATTACCTAAACTTTTATCAATGATCATGGTTTCATGATCAGAGCAAAATCTATATTATAAAATGTTAAGTGATATCTCAGTTGATTGTAGCTGTGTTTCTAGGTAAAAGGGGTCCTCATTTTTTCATTCCAGCACTAAATGAATTTACCATTTCAGCTTATTACTTAAGTATCATGAGTCCCATGAAAGTTGGTTCATAAGACATGCAGTTCTTGTGAAACAACATAACAATATTTCTACTTATTATAAGATTTATTTAATTTTATTATTTCTTTTATGTTACCTGATACAACGTTTCCAACCCCTTTTCTATCTTGGTATTGCTTCTTTAAACCTTTACTCAGTGACACAAATTTATAAAATGCGGAAGAGGGGATGAGAGATGGCATATCTTAAGATACATCCATTGATGAATGTCCTTGATCATTCAGTTCAACACTACTGTGGTATAGTGGTTAAAAGTGCAGGTCCTCCATCCACACAAGAAGAAGGCACAGGGTTTTAAAGTCCAGATATGGTGAGTTGAAATCCATATGGGGAGACAGCCTGGTGTGGGAAGTCAGCATAAAAGCAAGATGAGGAGATTATCCAGGCAGAAGAGAGGCAGTGGCAGTGATAGAAGATTGGTTACATAGAGAAGGGCTGAGCAAAGAAATAATTCTACAAAGAAAATGAAAGTCAGGTTTCTCACTGTTAGAGAAGGGGATAACAAATATGGAAAGGGAGAATATTAATATAAATTTTGTAATGCTGGATTGGAATTGGAGGTATTGAAATCAACTCATGGATTTCAATAAGTATAAATAGAGAAATAAATAAATACAGATGTAAATGTGTATATTTACCCAGACATACACACACTGACTAATGTTCTCCAACTTTGTCACTGACATTCCAATAATAATGAGCACATCGAGCACCAGATCTTGGCTTCTAAATAACTCCACTAAAAGGAACCAGGGCTCCTTTGAGAAATGACTGATTCCATAGGTAGGGTGGAGAAAGTATAGGATGAACATGGAACATCTTTTTGTGACAGAAAGTAAGGATGTGTTCTAGGAATGAGAAGGATATGTCAAAAGGACCACAAAACCAACCTGACTGTGTTAGCTTACATTTAAAACCATTTCAGCATCAAAGTAAACAGAGTAACAGACTATAACTTACTGAAGCATATAGAAAACCATTGGTCCATACTAAAATAAATAAATTGAAAGTTTGATGAGTAATTGAATATTTACATAGTCTGGAAGTACCTCCCTTCAAAATAGATATTAATTAAAAATGGAAAAGGAATTAAATTTATAGTGGAGAAGCCTCAAAGACTCCTTCTGTATTCGTTTCCTAAGGCTGTCATAAGAAATTATCACAAACTACATAGCTTAAAAAAACAGAAATTTATTCTTTCACAGTTCTTGAGGCTGGAAGTCCAAAATCAAGATGCCAGCAGAATTGGTTTCTTCTGGGGTCTCTGAGGGAGAATCTGCTCCATGCCTCTCTCCTAGCTTCTGGTGGTTACCAGCAGTCCTTGGCATTCCCTGGCTTGTCAGCGAGTCTGTCCAATCTCGTCTCCATCTTCACATGGTGTTCTTCTCTCTGTGTGTCTGTGTCCACATTTCCCTCTTCTTATAAAGGATTAGGGCCATACATTGTATTAGAGTCCACCTTAATCCAGGATAACATCATTTTATCTTGAGTACATCTGCAAAGAATTTATTTCCAAATAATGTTACATTATAAGGACTTAAACATATCTTTTGGGGGACACAATTATATATACAGCACCATCTTATTGATTAAGCAAAGTGAGCAACACCAGTAATGGGACAAATTTAAATTGTGCGCATCTGATAGGATACAAAGAGAACACAGGTTCTGCAAAGATGCAGAACCTCAGTCTTGTCATGAGGAAATAGCAGATAAGCTCAACTAGAGGGTAATTTGACAAAATAACTTGACTTATAGTCTCCAAAACAATCAAGGTTATGAAAGTTAAAGAAAGAATGAAGAACCATTCCATGTTGAAGGAGCCATACCAACTAAATGGAATGTGAGATTCTGAATTGGAAATTCTCTTATTAGAAATATATTATTAAAACGATTTGACAAAGTTGAATGGAATCTGAGGATTAGATGGTAGTTATGTGTCCAGTGTTAATTTCCTGATTTTTGATTATGTTTATTGTGGTTGTGAAAGAGAATGGTACTTGTTTATAGAAAATTGCCCCTAAGTGTGCAGAGGTGATAGGGCATCAGGTCAGCAACTTACTGCTAAGTGGTCCAGGGAACAGAGAGTTCTTTATCCACCAGTTACAAGCTGTATGACTTTAGATAAGTTATCTTAAAAAAATAAATAAATAAAAATTTAAAAATTTTAAAAAAGCTAAGTTATCTTGTCTCTCTGTCTCCATGTCCTCATCTATACTATGGAAATATTAATAGCATCTATTCCTGAGTGTTGCTGTAAGATGACATAGCAAAGGTAAAGTGCTTATTTAGTACTCAGTAAATGTTAGCCATTTTTTAGTGCCCTTACATATCAGCTGGAATTGTAGTATAAAATTATGAATACTGACATTTATTATTCATCCTTTCTCCTATTTTGGCCCTCTTTTACCTTCCCTTCTGCCCCATTCTTTCCTCCCTATTTTGGTCTCCATTCCATCACAACTGATAAACTCCTGCCTTTCTAACACACAGCTTCACACTAAACATGCATGGGGTTTGAATTCAGATGGTATGAGTCATAGTCCTTGCATTATTATAATATCTTAACTGACAGAACGTGTGTGAATGTACAAAAAATACAAAAATCACATTTTTACAGATTCTATAATGCAGGACTTTACCATTAAAATGCAAATTGACAATCACTCTAGAATATTATCAAAGATTAATTAGATTCTATTTTAGTAAATATGGAAGCTAGAATATAGCATTTTCTTTCTTTTTACTCTTCATAAAGTAGAATATGCAAAACTTCATAAAGAATCCATATGTAAAACTCAAAGCATCTTTTCCAAAAATATACATTTTAAATGCTTGCCTGTTATATATGGAAGATATCATAATGCTGCTAATTATTACAATTTTTATTTTCCCATAAAATTGCTTGGAAATGTCACAAACATTTATAAATAAACAGAGGCAACTGCTTAACTGAAGAATGTCTCTAGTTAGTTTTTACATTAACTCTGATTCTGCTATTTTCAAGCAGAATTTTAAACCTATATATGTAAAATCTATAGCTATCATAGAAAAGCAACTTTATTTAAATTTGAATGGCATAAGTTAAAGTTGAAGAGGTTGTGAGTGTATACATGCACTCATATGCACTCGTGTGCTTTAATTGTGGCTAGGTGTTAGGTAGGGTGCCTGAAAAACTAGAAGAATTTGTCTGTCTTACCTAGCACTGAGAAAACAAAAGAAATCCTGCATTTTCAGCTGTTCACTACATTTAACTTGGATGGGCGGGTAAAATCCTGCAAAACTACTTACATAGAGTACATAAAAGTCTCTCTTTAAGCAAGTAGCATTTAATTTCAGATAGTCTGTTTCTGCCGTGCTTCTCTGCAGTCTTCCTATAGTGTTCCTAGGAAATGGATAGAGAGTTTGGTACTCCCAAAGTGAAAGCCAACTCATTTGTACTTCATGGTATTGGATTTAAGGAAGAAAATAAAAGTGTAATGATTCCTTAGTAGAGGGCATTTTAAAAAATATTTGTATCCTTTAATCTCTAAGAATAAATGCAAAGTGTAAATCTGAAAAGATTAATCCTAGAAAAGAAATCTTACCTTGTTTTGCAAGAAATTATAATAGGAATTCTTGTAAACTTAAAGCTGACTTATTTTTTTCCCAAAATATATCTGACTATAGGCAACAGGTTCAAGGATTGGGGTCCTAACGCAAAATTCAACGAACATGGGACTGTCAGTTATCATTTCCTTCATATATGGATGGGAGATGACACTCCTGATTCTTAGTATTGCTCCAGTACTTGCTCTGACTGGAATGATCGAAACTGCAGCAATGACTGGATTTGCCAACAAGGATAAGCAAGAACTTAAGCGTGCTGGAAAGGTAAGATGAAGACTTAAGACCATCGTATACGTTTTAAGAGAAAAACATCAGAGTTCCCATCTTTACGATATGGTAACTTCAATCTCTTAAGAAACTGTAAAGTGGTATATATGTATCAAAATGCATACAGATCAGTTTAGGATGGTGTGTAGTTATGGTACTGCAATATGGTACAGGGTTTACAGTGAGGGCTCTGAAATCAGATTGGCTGAGTTAGAATCCAGACCCTTTCTGTGTGATCTGTATGTATGTGTGATATGGGCAAGTTATTTAAACCTTGCTGGACTTAAGTTTCTTTGTCTGTGAAATGGGAATAATAGTAGCATCCATTTGTGAGGATAAAGCAAAACACTTAGAATAGTGTCTGGAAAATCAGGTGTTATTACTATTACCATGTCATGGGAGATTTCGCTAAACACATGACTCCCCTTCCTCTGATTGTTAAATAATCTGAATTTACTTGAACAATTCTACAGGGTATTTTATTTTTCAAAAGAAACAGGAACTATAATGGAGTTACTAAATACAAGGCAATGCACTGAGATTGAAGCTGTCTAAAACAAAGTTTTAGAGACAAGGACCATTTTTGTACTGATCAAAAAGAACAATTTATTTAATTATTTGGAAAATGCTTTGACATATTTAAGCTTCTAAGGATCAACCACATATATGAAGATAATCTTTGCATTGGAGATGTAGGGAAACAGTATTATATAATAGTAAGATCAACAAATTGAAAGAGATGTCATTTGATCAAACCACCCACCCAAAGTAGGAATCCCCTGCACCACCTCTTCTACCAAGTGTCTGTCCATCCTCTACTTACACTTTCCCTCCAGTAGCAGGTAGTGCAGTACTTTCCCATGCTGCCTACCCTTGGATAGCTTTGGGTGATAGACAGTTCTTTTTCTTTTTCTTTTTTTTTTTTTTTTTACCTTCTATCCTATGCTTACTGGCTTTCGTTTTAGTAGAGATCCAGAACCTGTTTCTCATGACATTGCATCAGAAGCTGCATCATGTAAACTCTGAGGCTTCTCTTAGGCATATCCCCAGGTCTTTATGCTGGTTTCAATGATCTTCAGCACATTGGTGAACATCCTCTGATTATAAAAATATCGTATATGGTCTGTATCACAGTGACTGTATCATAGCTGGCACATTACCAATATCATAAATATTCACAAATAGTCATGTCAAGCACATGACTCATCCATAATCTGGTTTCTGACCCTTGGACCTTTCCACTTTTCTTGCTCTAGATAAGGACCCTTGTGGTGTCTACTTGTGCGATACAGACTTTCATTTGACTCAGAGATAGTAAAAAGTTGTTTAGATGTCCCTGTATGCAAATTATTATAACTTCTAAATTAACAGGACCCTAATTAATTATATTTTATTCATCTTATTTTGTATGTCATGAGCTTTAGTTATATCTGTGCCCTTTGTCCTAAGAAACATGTAGTTTTCGTTTTTGTATCATCAGAGTAACCTCTGATCATACTGTATATACAATCAGTTTACAATCAGAAAGACCGAGTTCTTTCCCTACAGCTTTTCATCAGACCTCAATTATCAAAATCCAGTTTAGAATACAGACTAATGAATATATTTGGTCCTTTGCCAGTTACATGTATAGCTTTGGACAAATTATCCTAAGTTTTATTTTTCAGTTTTAGAATGTCCATATTAGGAAAAAGACTATTTTTCAAAGGTTCTGTAATGATATTAGTCCCTTTCTCCAATCTGAAAAATGACTGCAAGGGTTTTTTTGTTGTTAATTTCATTTTTTTTCCTCAAAGAAGTCTTCAGCATTCTTATCCATTTGGACACTACAGATTATGTTACAAATGGCGATTTATTTGAATCCATTTTGAAATTAATGACAATTTAGGCAAACTCAACATCAAAATTGAGAACAAAATCCAGGTGTGCTGACCTCAGTCCAGAAATCTAGTCCCCTCCTGTAACCTGTGTTCTCTTTCAAATAATGCTGGGTGTCCATGTAGGTCTCTCTCTGTCTTGCGATCCACTCTGTCAGGCTGAAAACAGAATGTGAAAACAGGTCATTTCTCTTCAAGCCAACATATGGTTTCATGCCCAAGAAATCTGTGCCAAAAGTTGTCTCCATTTCAAGTCCCATGTGCTTATTGAAAACTAAATAAATATGGAGAAGCACTAATCATATTTGAATTGAATATCTTTTTTAGTTTATAGACAGCAAATTGAGAAATAGCTCTATCTTTTAAAGAACCTCATAGCCACACCCCCATGTTACTTTACTGGAATGTTTTTGAGTCCTTTCTGGTTGCTGTTTGTATTTCTCTGCTAGAATAAAAGAATTATTTATTTGATTCTCCCTGCTATCTTCTTCTTGAATGGTCTTGTAAATTACAGTAAAACTCCTTTGTAAAACAGTGTATGAACATAATGCTCACTAGTGTCAGATCCCCCTGCCTGTGGGACCAGCTTAAATTGAACTCAATAAAGATTTCAAGAGGGTTAAACTGAGATCAGTGGACTAAATATTTTCAAAAGATATTTTCCTTGAGCCTATTATGCTGAAATGTTATTTTCCTGTCTTATTTTAGGGAAAGAAAAAAATGGAGCTAAGAGTAAATACATGTCAGTATACTTTTTGACTTACTGTACTTCAATGTGTCCCAATGTAAGTGACTGAAATTCACAAGAAGTTTAACCATTATTCATTTTATTTCTATATTTTATTGTCCTATTTTATAAGATAGCAACTGAGGCTGTCGAAAATATACGTACTATAGTGTCATTAACAAGAGAAAAAGCCTTTGAGCAAATGTATGAAGAGATTCTTCAAACTCAACACAGGTAATTGTAAATAAATACTGATTTCATCGACTATTTTTGTTCCTATAAATTCAGTTCTCCTGACTGACACCAGAGGTTTTGCCTCCCAAGCCTTTTGCTCTAGAATCTTCCCTAATAATGGCATATCATAATTTCTCATATGACTTCACTAAGAGAAGGCTAGAAGAGGAATCTAGGACAAACACAGTTAAAATAAATGCTTTGCGTCCTCCCACATTATCATTAGCTATTATTAAGTGTTCGCATTTTTCTTATTTTGCTGAAACAAGATTGAGGAAATAATACATTCAAGAAAAAAAATAAAACTGTGCTGTTCTTTATATCGTATCCCTAAAGTGGCTCACATTTGAAAATGAATATGTACACAATAAATGTGCTCATTCCTTTTCATTTAAACCAGCTCTCTGTATCACATTTACTTAGTGATACTCTGTATTACTTCATCAAGAGGTACCTTTGCACTCTTTTGCTCTCATGCTTGTGACTTCCACTATTTATTCTGTTGGTGCAAAATTAGGATATAGAATATTGCTACATACCTCTAAATCAAATCTTTCTAACTCTTTCACCAGGTGTCCTTTCACAAATTTTGTCCATTCATTTGAAAGTAATTAAAAGAATTTTTACATTTAGCTTAGCTATAGAGAAAATCATTTTATTTTCTTTCTCTATAATAATTCTATCTATATAAATTCACTTTCTTTTTAGTCCTTAGAAAAATTTACAACCACTAAACTGTAACATTTCTAAGTCTTCCATATTTATTTCTCTACAACATTTACTATATTGACCTTGCTATATGTCATGCCCTGTTATTCGGTAAATTTTGTCTATTTCAGAAATGCCTTGAAGAAAGCACAGATCTTTGGAAGCTGTTATGCATTCAGCCATGCCTTTGTATATTTTGCCTATGCAGCAGGGTTTCGATTTGGAACTTATTTAATTCAAGCTGGACGAATGACCCCAGAGGGCATGTTTGTGTAAGTTGTGTAAATATATAAATACTCTAAGTGGATCATGTATTTAAATTAACTTGGAATATTTATAATTTATAGTGGATTATTATTTAACTCACACATTTGAAAAAGGCATAAGTGTAAAATATAAAATATATATTTGTGTTATTTAATATCTATTAGAAATGTCATCTAGCTGGGAAAATACTGATATTATACTTTGAAAGAAGGATCTGAATTAAACTCCCTAATGAATCACTCCCTGCTTCAGTTTGCCAGAAAATAAGAATGCAGGGGTAAATTATACCGTCTTATCATCTGTTCCTTAGAGAATTGGTGGGGCTTTATGGAACTCTCTGTGTGATGGTTTTATTATGTATGACAGCAAATTAGTGAGGGTAAATTATTTGCTAAGCAAATACTCCAGAAAAAACACATATAAAACAGCTTTTCCCTTCATATTAGTCATATTTGGACCTAATCATCATATTCCAATGAGTTTACCTTTTCCCCAAACATTTTCTGGAGCTTCTGTTTTGGAATTATGTTCACATAATTATGAATTTCTTTACTTTATATGAACATATAAACTCAACTGCTAAAATTGGAAAAATTAATTCTGACTACGCCTCTTAAGCCTCCCTAAAATATCAGAAAATTTTGTTAATCCACATCATAAATGTCATTGCTAAACATTTAGAGCTAGAGAAATTCATACAATACTTGACCCACAAAGAGCACTGTTATGTTTTTTAGCAAGCTTACCAAAACATACACATCCAAGTAGGGATCAGCCTCTTCAAAATAATGACCTGGGAAAAAGTGCATTTCCAAGAATGCTGCCATATGGCAAAACATATTAGAAACTCCTCTTTGGGATTTGCCTCCCAAGTCTCAGATACATTCTTTTAAAATATCTTCTCTAGTGGCACGTACGTACACTGTGATGCTATATTCAATATGCAGAAATGGTCAGACATCATTGAAGTCAAATAATTTTGGAATAATTTTTAGTTTCTATTCACATGAAAATATATTTTATTTGTTTGTTTGTCTGTTTGTTGAGGATTAACCAAATTCCCAGGAAATTTCTTTGCTAGGCAACTAAAAAAAAAAAAAAAAAAACAACAGTTCACAGTTCACCATCACAGTATCCATTATCTTGCCTAACCATAAGGCCACTTAGCAGTTTCCTGAAAGCAGATTTCTTTGTTAAATGGAATATATATATTTAAAATTTCAGCAAAAATTCAGGTTTCCTCTTCTACTCTGTTCTCCTGGGTGTAATACAGTGTTGCCTCTGTGAACCTGTAAACCACAATTAGGACATTTAGCCATAAGCTTCATTCTAATTACATAGACTAATTACTTAGTCAGAGATTAATTAACAAGAAAGGAAGTCTAGAATCACATAAGTTGATTTATTCAGCTCACCCTCCTTTAAATGGTCCAGTGTTTTCTTTGGTTCTAATGTAATACAGGCAGTCCCAAACTTAAAACATGGATTGTTTTCCAAAATTTCATTTGCAAGTGTGAAACTCAGAATGTTATTCTCATGTTGCTCTAAACTTTCTTCTGCCTTCCTTAAATCCCCAGCATTCTAGTCCTTCAGTATAATTGGTCTTTGGTATTAGGAGAAAGCAAGCCAACTGGACACATTCATAATAATGTAAGATGTCTGATAATCTTAGAGACTCTCACTGAAGAACTTTCATTTTTAAAAGCAATTGCAACCCAAACTAACTTCTGCTTGTTTTACTTGAAGGCAATATAAAAAAATCAATAAAGGGAGAACCACCTCATCTTTCCATCACCAGCCTTGCCAGGCTACCACTCGATCTACCTCCCATCTCAGCAGAACAACTACCTGTCCCTGTCTAAGATGGAGTGTTGTGATTATCATTGCTCATCATTCTCTGTCACTATTATTTCTTTCCTTTGTAATCACTTGTCTTAAGAAAAAGAAACAAAAATCTCTCCTGTTACCCTGCCTCCTTTTAGCTACCTCTAACGTCTCTATTGTCCTTTGCAGCAAAACAAATTCCAAAGAGTTGCCTATTCTTTGTTCCTTACACCTTTTCATGTGTCCAGTCTCTCCTAAACTCACTCCAGGCTAGCCTTATGTCCCATGATGCCACTGGAGAAACTCATTATCAAGGTCACTACTGACCTCCATCTCACCACCCATGCTCCGTTCTCTAATCTCACCAAACTTGATCTCTCCGCAGCCATTGACACTCTTCTTTCTGAAACATTTTCTTCTCTAGGTATCTGGGAAGACTATTTTTCTCCTTTGTCATTGGTCTCTCTATTTTGTTTCTTTTACTGACACCTGTTTTTATGCCAAGCCTCTATGTGTTGAAGGGCCTTAAAGAATTCAGACTTCTCCATCTATGCACTCTCATTGCAAATCTCATCCAATCCTGTAGTTTTCAATACTACCTGTGAGCTGATGACTTCCTTCTGTATGTTTCCAACTCTAACCCCTCCCTGAACACCAGAGTCTTATCCAACTACCTACTGGACATCACCCCTTGGATGTCTAATAATTTCTTTATAAAAAATCTTAATCTGTCCAAAACAGAACTTGAGATTTTTCTCCTCTCCAAGACTTCTCCATCACAGTAAGCAGCACCACCATCCATGCAGTAGCTGAAGCCAAAAACCTAAGAGTCATCCTTGTTGCTTGTCTTGCCTTCACTCAGCACATCATCAAGTCCTGATAGCTCTAACTCTAACATGCTTTCCACCACATCCCCCACTGTCACCTTCATCTAAGTCCCTGCCTCTGTTGCCTGGCCAGTGAAACAACCTGCTCACTGATGTTCTTGGTTCTACTCTTGCTTTCTTATAATCCATTCTCCATGCAGCAACCAGGCTGATCGTTTTTAAAAAGCACAAATCTAAACACATCACTTTATTAAAATACTCCAGTGGCTTCTCTTTGAAGTCTGAATGAAACCAAATTTCTTATCATGACTTAAACTATTCCTGTTTTCCACAAATTCTTCCAGTTTTCTTCCTTCTACATCCATGTGTCTAATGCCTGGTGCTTTGGCAGGAGGGTTCAAAGTCAAGGACAGCCATTTTTATAAAAATGGGGTATTTGTAATTTGGAGTCCATTTCTATGTACTAAAATTTGTTTAGGTTTAAACTAAGCAAAGAACTTTTTAGTTAAAGAATGATACAACCTCAAAACCATACCCATCTCTTTCACACCTACAAGTGACGTCAGGCAGAATATTTCCTGAAAGGAGCCTCCCAGGATTGCCAATCATTCTATTACTTACAATAATCACTATGAAAGCAAACCTTGATTGAGTCCATACTAGCTTGTAAGCATTTGTTATGAATTATCTGCTTAATCCTCTCAACTACCCTGTGAAATATGATTCCCATTTTACAGATGGGAAAAATTAAGACTCAAAGAAGTTTCCTGACTTGTTCAAGTCACAAAATCACTAAGTGGTAGAGTACAGATTCAAGTTCATGACTCCAGATGTCAGAGACTTTGATTAATTGAATTTGTGATTATTATTAATTCTGTGGAAAATCCTTCATGGAAGCTTTCTGTGTAGAAATAACTTTTTAAAAAAATTCTTGCTTAGTTTTCCAAACATGTGAATATCCAGAGCTGGCTGATTCTTAAAATAAATGGAACGCGTAACTTGCTTAGTGTTACTTTATGGCCCTAAAATGTAGGAGAACCAAAAGGTCCTAATTAAAAAGTCCTTCCCCCTGCTGGCCTATCAAACTTCCTGAATTTCTTTTCATTAATTCACTAAGAAGGGTCTTCATCTAGTAGAGACATATGCATTTTCGTTGTCAGAACATGCTCAGGACACATTAACATAAGAACAATGGGTCTCACTGGTGTTTTGCAGTGCCCTGAGAGAAGGAAATTTTAGTAGACAAGAAAAAACCAGAGTTGTCTGAACTAAGGCCACTGGCATCGTTGTTTGTTGCTGTTTTTTTAAGAGGTACTGGGGGTTGAACCGGGGACCTCATACGTGGGAAGCAGGCACTCAACCACTGAGCTACACCAGCTCCCCTGGCATCGTTTTTTATTTGAGTTTCATCCACTCCAACTACAGGCACAGTTAGGATATCCGCAATTTTAGGGTACAAAGGAGAAGTTCTTTAAGAAATACGCACAGGGCCTAGGGCTGTGCAACATTGTGAATAGATGAATTTGTCTTCAACATCAGTCTCCAGCCTTGTGAGAGCCCCAGTATAACCCACAGTTACCATCAATATGTCATCCTGAAGATGTCCCCTTTCTGCAGACTAAATTATACCCAGCCCGGAAAACTCTGTGCCTTCCAGAATCTAGGGTGACAGACAGTGTTCTATCTAATCACCTAAATGAAGGAAGAGGTTTACAAAGTAGAGTCCCTATTACAAGAACCGCCCTTAAGTAAAAAGCCCTTTGTGCCATTCTCTAAATCAATGGTTTCCCAACTCACTATCTGAAGAGGTAGTTAAAATGCAAGTAACCGAAGTCACCCCCAGAATCTGATCTGTAGATCTGGTATAGGGCCAACAATCTGCATTTTACCAAACATCCCGGGTTATTCTGTGGCACAGAGTGTGCAGATTGCATTTTAAGAAACAGGAGCCTGAAGAATGACTCTCAGCTTGCTCTCCATAGCTGCTCAGAACCTTAGAGTTCTTATTTGGCTCCTGTCGCAACCTTTCCGAATTACATAAAAATTGGGGAAATCATATTTCAGTCTATTTCTTTAAAAAATAAAGATATATTATTCACTTATAAAATGTGTATGTGTTTTCATGATTTGTAGCTATGGGGATGAGTAAGCTGTCTTTCATTCAGATATGACAGTGTGCCTTAGAAAGTGGGTGCGAAAAGGGAGTTGTAAGATCAGAATCACTTGATGTGCTCATAACTTTTATCACCAAAGTTGCTATCTGCCTTAGCATTTTCCTCTTTAAAACATGCACACACACACAGAGCATACATTTCTTATGTTAGAAATTGTCTCCTTTCATCCCAGTTGTAGACATTTCCTTGAAATGAGCATTTTAAATAAGGTGATATTTTCATTTGGCTGCCTTGAAGCCAGTGAATAGGATCATTTAGAAAATCTAGGATCTCATACACATATAGGTAGTAAGACACTCACCCTCTACCTCTGTTAGCCCTTGACAACACTTCCAATTTGTTACTTCAGTATACCTATACAGACTTTTAGAAATACAAAATAACTTTATTTTCTCCCATTCTGATTTTGCATTAGTGCTGTTAGGTTTTTTGCTGGCTGACTTACCTAATGTGTATAGTCCAGAAACCATTAGTGCCCAGCTGAGTTTTCTGTAATATCCATACCCCATTTAAGTGCCTTTTTCTATCTCTATGAGTTTCTTCTTTTCCATACCTATTAGCAGGAAGCTAAGGAGAGCAGGTGTGTAAGAAGAAATTAAGACATGACAGCCTTCAGTGAAGTGATAATAAAGCCACAGCTTTGAAAACTGCAAAGCCAGGCAATATATGTGTTTTTGGCCTACTCCTTCTAAAATCTAAATGTAATGCTTAACAGGAAATTGTATTGGACTTTCAGTATTAAATGTGGTTATTGGCCCAAAGAGCAACATAGGTGGATTTTCAGTGAATGCTAATAGTTGACCAATATCCAAATAAGAGAGGGAAGGACACCTGCTAGGCCTCCACAATCACATTCACTCTAGTGGGTTAGGCAGCCGTGGAGAAACTGAGAGTATCATCATCATAACCAGGAAAGCAACCTTAGTTAGCCCAACAAGGGAAGTAGGAAAGTCTCCTTTCTGCATTCACACCATGGCAGCCACCCAGTGCCTTCCTGGCTCCTCCTCAGAGTCTATCACAAGAGAGGAAGACAAGATAAGGAGACTAGATAGAGGGATTTGCCATTAAGGGGATCTAAAAGAGATAAATCAAGGGAGAACTGATACTAGGGCCCTCTGAAGATTCTAAAATAGGAAAGCAAGTGGTAACATACCCCAACATGTAATGAGAGACAGTTCCGGCCAGCTTTACACTGGAACAAGCACTAAAGGGGAAAACACAGAGAGCAAGGAGGTTCAAGTTCCAACCCTTCAGCTTCATAGCTTTGTGATCCTGGGCAAACAGCTTAATTTCTCTGAGCTGGGGCTACCCATTTGTTTAGAACTGATAAGAGTCCCTGCAGATGATCTAATGGTATCATGTATATGAAAACATTCTATAAAATTCAGAGGACTAAATAAATGTAAGTTATTTATTTTCTCCCATCTGTTGAGGATAAGATTTAGGGTAGGAAGGAAGGGTCTTTTGGTTGTAGAAGAGTAATATAGGAAAGGAGTATGAATACAGGGATAATTTTAATAGCCACATCAATGAAGAAAGATATTCTGCCTTCCTCCCAAAAAAAGAAACTTTCTGAGTGAGGACATCAAAAGGTATAATTTGATCCAGTGTACTAATCTATATCAATGGAAGTGAGTTTTTATTTTTCTAACAGAAGGTATTCCATCAATAATAATAATAACTTAGATTTGTTGAGCACTTATTGTGTGCCACACACTGTACTAAGCACTTTGCACTATTTAATCACTTAATTCTCACAACCTTATAAGATGTAGACATTTTTTCTCCTTTTTTGCAGTAATAGAGAAGTTAAGTGACATGCCCAAGGTCACAAAGCTAGTAAATAAATAGTGCAGATTAGATGTGATCTCAGTGGTTTGGTTTCGGATCCCTGACTCTGAATCTACACACACACATACACACACACACACACTATACTTCCAATAAAGCTCAAGGGAGATTAATAGATATGAACCAATAACTATGCAGGATTCCTGTTTGGATCAATTTTAATTAAAACTGGGATTATTCATTTCTGTGCTTTTGTGTGATGTTCCTATCCAAAGGATCTTTTTATTTCAGCAGTAATGATGGGTGAGGGGACTTTCCCCAACTGTTTGGACAGGGTGGAAAGGGTCATGGTGGTGAAGATGCAGTGACAATGGCCCTATTAACCCATGGAGAACCCATGGAACTAGGGAAGGAGAGGCCCAGCACCTAAAGATGATGGGCCCCTCTTTACCAGACTTCTTCCTGTTCAATATTCTCCTCCTCCCATCCTCAGCCAACCCAAAAATGTCGTTACAAATTCAGTGCTATAGAAGGATAAACTAAAAGATTTCTCCTTCCGTGGACAATTTAAGGTTATGAGGGTTATTAAAGTTAAATTTCAGGTTTATTTAATTTATGTTTTACATATTTGTGATTGAGGAGTTTGTTTCAACATGAAAATCATTTCTGAACTCTTGAATGTTTCTTGTAATATTATTTATACATATAATTTATATAATCTTATTTATAGGAGTGAAGAGGATGTAAGTAATTGTTATAAGTTAATACTTTGATAAATGTTATCTTAGTGATGTTAAAACATTTGGCTTTAGAACAAACTGTTTCCCTTTACATATCCCAAATTTGTGAAATGTCCCAAGACCAACAGTGGCATGGGAGGTTGGTCTCCACATTTCTCTGGAGTCGGCTCTCTGTTCAGATGCCTCCAAGACTTTAAACAAATTTGAAGGATCTGTTTTAACTGTCATATAGTTACATTGGTTGTGCAGTAAGTAAATTGCAAGTGAATTGCAGTTTAGCTCACTCTAGCAAATTGGGTTGGTCTTTCTTAGGACAGATTCTGTAGTAGACCAGTCTTCTGGGTAGGCCTTGGCCTATCTTTATAGAGAGCTCATCCTGGGAAAAAGTATAATGAAGAGACTAATGTCCCTGACTAAACCCCTAGATAGCCATCTCCAAAGGTTCCTGCTTCCCCTCCAGGCTCCTCAGTACAGCTCCCACCAACCCCCATCCCATTTGCCCTCCCCTCAGCACACACAACAAAGGCCGCCTCAGGGTTTCTTTGAAGTTTCTACTGAAACTTCCTTTCTTGCTCTGATGTCCATCCTTTGGGCCTTTTACCTCTCCCAGGCACAAGTTCACAATAGAAAGCCCTTCTCCCTTTCTCTATGATATTTTCATTTTAAGAGGTCCTGACAAAGACATTAGCCTCGGGACATTTATGACTGATGCTTAATATGACGTTCATAATGGAAACCTCAGAACAGGTAGATATTTTGGCACATCTCAAATCATAGGAAGAAGCGATTTTGTCCGTCTCCCCACTGAATCCAGGTCTCCCCAATGATAATCTGATTATCTTCCTGCCTCACCTGATAACTTTTACTTGGCTCAGATTGAAGCCTGTGAGAGCCCTCACAAGCCTCAGTCCTATCTATTCTGATTTTCCCTTGCATTAAAAGACATAAACAAAAATGGCCTCAGATTGTGTTACCTAAACTCATAACTTCTTGTGATGTTTATAGCTGGATAGTAAGTCTATTTTGAATGGCAGTTTGAACTTTAGATCACTTCTGTGTTAGCATTAAAAATGTCTTGACATTACCGACTAGTTGCTACAATAATTTTAGCATCAGACATCCCAGTAAAATGACTGATTTTATATTTTATACTGTGTTTGAACTTTGTAAAGTCAACAGGATTCAGGATCTGAAGTCTAGGGCACTGCAGAGATTACAATCAACAGTCACCCATCAATAAGTCCCACCATAGGTGAAATTACCAAGGAGCCCAGACATATTTACCCTGCTGTGATCCAGCAAGGCAAACAAGCAACTGGGTTCTGTGATGTCCTTTTACTGCCTAATGTTTAAATGGTATCTGTAAACCTTGTCCAGGACATTTCATTGAATTTTACCTTTTGCTCTACTCAGATGCAATGTTTTTCTTTCCAGTAAAGTGTTTTCATGCCCAAAATGAAATAGAAAATAAGAGAGAAATAGTTAACTATGGGCATGTGATATGCTGCATTTCTGTGACAATTCTGTATCATTCAATGACAATCCCAAACATCATTTACATATGTACTCTTTTAGCATGTTTTGAAACTGAATCAAAATCTAGAGCCAACCTAAAAGATCAAAGTTCTTCTTCTAGTCTTAACTAAGATGTATTTTAGTCAGATTTTGTTTGGGGGACCTTAAGAGAGTATAGTCCCCACGCTTTTCTCTTTAAATTCTGTTGCATGTCAGGCTGATAACACTTGTCTAGCTTCAATTATCTGTTCTATCTATATTATATGCAAAAAGAAGAAAAGAAGGCCTATATCATATCTTCTGTGTAAATTCAGATTTCACTATTGGAGAATTCATTCTTCCTATTATCAGTTGAATTCTCTGTCAAATCTCCAAGTAAGCAAGCCTTGAGTCAAGATGGCTAAAAAAGTTTTATATTCACTAGTTGGGCCTTTTTTCTAGGCCTCCTTTTGGAAGAGAAATTTTTAAGATTATCCAAGCCTCAAAGGTTATTTTTGTTTATAGGTCAAAGAATGATTACAATGTGGTAGAAAATTTTCAAAAGAAATACCAATAGCCAGCCTTCAGCACTTGTGTTGTTGTCTGGGCCCAAGGGTTATATTCCTGTGCATACTTTTTCCTTTACTTTTAGAGAACTACTGTTTTAAAATGGACCTAATATTTAAATATCTGATCTTTTGATAGAATTTTTACTGCAATTGCATATGGAGCTATGGCCATTGGAGAAACACTTGTTTTGGCACCTGAATATTCCAAAGCCAAGTCTGGGGCTGCAAACCTACTTACTTTGTTGGAGAAGAAACCAACTATAGATAGCTACAGTCAAGAAGGGAAAATGCCAGTAAGCACAACAGTGATTTTAAATGTCTAATTGTTATATATTATACATATATATGCTTTCTAAATAGAGATTTTAAATAAAGTCTTTGCAAATGATAGTGCAATAGTAACATAAAGAATTAAATGCTTATATGAAATCATTGTTATGGCTACAATAACAAAAGAACAAAAGAGGATCTTAATCAAATTTTAATCTCTACTATATATAATTTTAGTTTATTTGTCTGAAATGAGAATGTTATTGAAGAAAGGATTGTTATCTATATTAAATTTTATTTAGACAGCAAAAGTTTTAGTCTTGGATGGAGACTTGCATTACGATTTATTTGTTTCCTCATTGATAATATGTGATAATATGTGCAATGTAAACAGTAACCTGCTGCTTCAGGCACCATTTTTCATGGGAAATATATTCACAATCAGAAGAGAAGTAAAAAAGGAAACTATATTTATTAAATTTACCACATACACGCACATACATACAAATTTAGCCACAAATGCTAAAAGATTGTGAATATTAAAAGGAAATAATAGGAAGATTTTATAATTTCAAGACAAGCCTCTTAATAAAGTCTTATACATTAAATGTATGTTCAATTTTAAGACTTTCCTAAATATTTTAAATATAAAAGTAAGAGTAACCTTTTTAGGTATATACCTAAAAGAAAATCTTCATTTAAAGCTACTTCCTCCTAGAACTCTAACAATAAAGATATGTATCTGATAGCTTAAAACAATACATTACCAGTGGAGCTACAAAATTGGTCAAGGGACCAATGTCATAGTTAGTGACAGAAATTTTTAGATCTTGAAATCCCAAAATAGAATATTCAAAGATACTTCATAGTCAAAATAAGATTTCATACTTGCCTAGTGGAATATAAAAGATAGACGCAATTTATCTCTTTTGAATCTTAGGACTTAGCATATGATAGTATTGCTACACTTATTTCTTTCTAAACACAATAATAAAAGAATTGAGGGTCTCATTGATATATGTCCTTACTATGTACACATCACAGAATACAAAAATATTTATTATAAAAACTATAAAATTAACTTATTTAATCATTATTTTATTTAATATGCAAGTGCTTCTAAATAGTATTACTCCCTGTGCTTTTAAAAATTAAAGTCTGAGAACAAGGTTGGCATATATTGAAATTATTGAAGCTGGTTGATAGGATATGGCAGTTCATTACATCCCTCTACTTTTATATGTTTGAAATTTTCCATAAAATGTTTAAAATAGTAAGAATAAATTTTAAAATGTATTAAAGTCTAGAAGTTTCCTAGACTATTTCTGTATACAGTGCCAGAAGGCATTCACACATTCACAGAAACAAATTACACTCTCCAATTTTCTGCAGTACTCTGTTTTGTTTTTTTATAACTTTTATACAAATAATATTCATATGTTCTAGGGGAGATGAAAAACACTGAATAAGCTAAAAAAAGAAAATAGAACCTTCCTATTGTTATAGTTAACATTTTGGCATATCCCTTTCAGTTATTTTTTCCTAAATCCAGAACTCTCGGCCACATCGTAACATTTCATTTCTTTAACAACAGAATCACATCATCATCAGATAGTTTTTATTGCTCTTCCCCTCCACCTGCCCCCGCCTCATGCCTATGTGCTGGGCACTGAATATGCTGAATATGACTATTAAACCTACAGTAAGGAACCCATTTGAAAGCCCAGGCACCCCTACCACCACACACACACACGGTTCATTTATAAATGCAACAGTTTGGGGGCAAACATGAAATTAAAAAGCACCTAAAATCTTATAAAGAGGGAACATTAATCATCAGTTAGTAATAGATCTGGAAATTATTTTTTAAACATCCCTGTGTATATAAGTATTGGTTTACAAATCATCAACCACTAAAGAGACTGAAACATACTAAGAAAACTAAAATTTTAAACAAATTCCATT
>PVKH010001117.1:0-32137 GCA_004027955.1 Chaetophractus vellerosus | reverse complement strand
TCAACCACTGAGCCACGTTGGCCCCCTTGAGTTCGTTTTTTTCATTTGCTTTGCTTGTTGTTTGTTTTTGTTTTTTCTAGGAGGCACTGTGAACCAAACCCAGAACCTCCCATATGGAAAGCAGGTGCTTAATTGCTTGAGTCACACCCGCTCCCTCCCATCTATTATTGATTTTCAATTTCATTCCATTATGATCTGAGAATGTGCTTTGTATAATTTTAATCTTTTTATATTTACTGAGACCAGCATTGTGACCTAACATGTAGTCTATCCTGGAGAAAGATCCATGAGGTTTTTAAAAGAATGCATAACTGCTGATTTGGGATGCAACATTCTATATATGTCTATTAGGTCTAGCTCATTTATCGTATTGTTCAAGTTCTCTGTTTCCTTGTTGATCTTCTGTCTAGTTGTTCAATCTAATGATGTGAGCAGTATGTTGATGTCTCCAACTATTACTGTAAAGTTGTCTATTTCTGGGATGGGTGTGACTCAAATGGTTGGGCATCTGTCTCCCATATGGAGGGGCCTGGGTTTGATCCCCAGGACCACCGGTTAAAAAAAAAAAAGAAAGAAAGAAAGAAAGAAAAGAGAGATGTCTTCCTTCAGTTTCACCAGAGTTTGCTGCATATATTTTGGGGCACCCTAGTTAAGTGCATAGATATTTATGATTGTTATTTCTTCCTGGTGGATTGTCCCTTTTATTAATATATAATGGTCTTCTATATCTCTTATAACTCATTTGCATTTAAAGTCCGTTTTGTCTGATATTAGTATAGCTACCCTTGCTCTTTTTTTTTTTTTTTTGGTTATTGTTTGCATGGAGTACCTATTTCTAACCTTTCACTTTCAGCTGGTTTTTACCTCTGGGTCTAAGGTGAGTCTCTTGTCAGCAGCATATGGATGGCTTGTGTATTTTTATCCTTTCTGTCAGCTTATATCTTTTGATTGGGGAGTTTAATACATTCACATTCAGTGATATTACTGTAAATGCATTATTTACTTCCACCATTCTATTATTTGGTTTTTATTTGTTATATCTTACTTTTGTCTGTCTTTTTACAAATAAATGGTTATCCTTTCTGGTATTCTTTTTGCCTTCTCCACTCTCCTCCAAGCCACTCTCTCTCCCCCGCTTTTTTTTTTTTCGGGTTGTAAATCTCCCTTCAATACTTTCTGCAAAGCTGGATTCATTTTTACAAACTCTCTTAGTTTCTGTTTATTTGTGAATATTTTAAACTCAACTTCATATTTAAAGGACAATTTTGCCAGATAAAGAATTCTCAGCTGGCAGTTTTTCTCTTTCAGTATCCTAATTATAGCATACCACTGTCATCTCACCTCCATGGTTTCTGATGAGAAATCCATACTAAGTCATACTGGGTGTCCCTTCTTTGTGATGATTTGTTTTTCCCTTGCTACTCTCAGATTTTTCTCTTTATCTTTGACATTGGACATTCTGAGTAGTATGTTTCTTGGAGTAGTTTATTTCAGATTTATTCTGACTGAGGTACGCTACACTTATTGGACATGTAAGTTCATTTCTTCCATGAGACTGGGGAAATTTTCAGCCATTATTTCCTCAAATACTCTTTCTGCCCCCTTTCCCTTCTCTTCTCCTTCTGGAACTCCCATGACACTATGTTGTTGTGCTTCATGTTATCATTCAATTCCATGAGCCCCTGCTCAGTTTTTTCCATTCTTTTCTCTGTTCTTCTCTCTCTTCAATTTCAGCTATTCTGTCTTGTATATCACTTATTCTTTCTTCTACCATGTTGAGTTTGCTGTTGTATGCCTCTAATGTGTTTCTGATCTCACTTATCCTGTCTTTCTTTCCCATGAGCTCTGTTATTTTTCTATTAAGGTTTTCAAATTCTTCTTTGTGCTTGTTCCATGACTTCTTGATGTCCTTTATCTCTTTAGCCATATTGTCTTTCAACTCATTAATTTGATTTTGAAAATGTGTATGTATCTCATTGATTAGTTGTCTCAGATCCTGTGTCTCATCTGGGTCTTTGATATATTCCTTTGCTTGGGCCACTTCTTTCATTTTCTTAGTATTGCTTGTAATTTTTTTGATGTCTAGGCATCTAATTAGTATGATGAGTTTACTTTGATGCTCTATTTCTCTCTTTCATAGGGATTTATTGGCAAGGGCTGTGTGTTATTGCCATTCTTTGATTCTTGGTTCAACCTGTTCTAGGTCTTTAGGATTGTCCCTGTTATTTGCTCAAGTCTGGGCTCTGGACCCAGTAATGGGATGCAGACCCACTTCCAAAGGCCTTGGGGAGGGAGACTATAAAGAACATAAAAAGCCTCTCTTAATTACTTCTACTATCCTCACATGCACTTCCTTGCTCTTCCAGCAGATGGTGACCTTCAGCAGTTCAAAGCCTGGTCAGAGTATGTTCGCTGCAACACCAACCACAACAATGAAACACAGGATCCTGCCTAGAGGCTTCAGAGCCTCCCAATTTAAACTTTCTCAGAGGCTGCTCTCCAACCTTTTCTGGCAGCCCCTTCCCTTTTCCCAGGTAGGAAATAAGTTCCCTTCCCTTTGTGTCCTCAACAATGAGTTCTGGTCAGTAGGGAGGGTGATTGAGAGGGTCCGATCTCTCCAGTCTTGTGCTGACTCCCAGGGCAAACAATGGTGTGGTTCCACCCAGTCTGGAAGAGCTCATGGGACAGAGCAGACCAAATTTGTTGGCCAAACGCTGGATCAGCCTTAGGCTGTGTCCTTCTCTCTCCCATTTCCTGGAGAGGTGGATCCCTGTGGCTCTTTCTATCTGTAGCCACTGGCCCAAGGCTGGAGAATTCAAAATTGTCTGTTCTTAGGACAGGGGAAGGGTGCTAGTAGCTACAGCTGCAGTTTCTACTCATGGTCTCTCCGTCAAGACTTTTTCCTCTGCCCCTCTCTCTTCTGGGTGGTGCCCAGCCTTCCCCTGGTGTCCTAAACCCTAGAACACTTTTTTCAGGCCATTTCTGTCTGTCCTCCAGCTATTTTTCTGGGAGAGAAGAGAGTCCTGTGTCTTTCTATTCCTGGAAGTCCCCGTGCAATTAATTTTTTTATATTGATCTTGTGCCCTGAAACCTTGAACTTACTTATTAGTTCTAATAGTTTATTTGTGGGTTCCTTAGGATTTTCTATATACAAGATAATGCCATTTGAAAATAGAGATAGTTTTATTTCTGTCTTTCTAACATGGATGCATTTATTGATTTTTTCCCCTAATTGCTCCAGCTAGAACCTCCAGTAAAATTTTGATGAGAAGTAGCAAGAGCAGACACCTAGTCATGTCCTCTCTTTCATTCCTAATTTTAGAAATCTGTCTTCTTTTTTTCTTGGTCAGTCTATATAAAGGTTTGCCAATTTTGTTGATCTTTTAAAGAACCAACTTCTGCTTTCATTGATTTTTCTCTATTGTTTTTCTATTCCCTATTTCATTTAATTCCACTACAATGTTTATTATTTCCTTCCTGTCTTAGTTTCCCAGAGGTGCTATGACAAATACCATACAATGGGTTGGCTTAAACAACAAACATTTGTTATCTTACAGCTTTCAAGCCTAAAAGTCCAAAACCAAGATGTTGGCAAGGCCATGATTTTTCCCAAGCTCAGTAGAATTCTGATGTTACATGATGATTTTGCTCTCTTTCCTGGCTGTTTCTGACTTCTGGATTCTACTGACAATGTCAGACTTTGCTATCTTTATAAGGCCTCCATTCAGACAGGTTAATGCTCATCCTGATTCAATTTGCCCACACATTAAAATAAAAACATTGTCAACAGTGAAAAAGCATTCCTATTTCACCACATCCTCCCCAATATTTACAGTTTTCTGACTTTTTAAGAGCAGCCAGTCTAATAAGTGTGAAATGATATCTCATTGTAGTTTTGATTTGCATCTCCCTAATCACTAGTGATGTTGAACATTTTTCATGTGCTTCTTTGCCATTTGTATTTCTCCCTTGAACAATGTCTTTTCAAGTATTTTGCCCATTTTTTAAATTGGATAGTTTGTCTTTTTAATGTTGAGTTGTATGATCTCTTTGTATATCTTTAATATGAAACCTTTAATGTATATGTGATTGCCAAATATTTTCTCCCATTGAGTCAGTTGCCTTTTCATCCATTTGACATAGTCCTTTGAGGTGCAAAAGAGTTTAATTTTGGAGAGGTCTCATTTACCTATTTTTTCTTTTGTTGCTTATGCTTCAGGTGTAAAGTTTAAGAAACTACCACCCCACCACAAGATCTTGAAGACTGTTTCCTACATTTTCTTCTAGGAGTTTTATGGTTGTCACATTTATAGTCTACATTTCCACTGTTGGTGGGAATGTAGAATGGTACAGCCACTGTGGAGGACTGTTTGGCAGTTCCTAGGGAAGTTGAACATAGACTTTCCATGTGACCCAGCAATTCCATTGCTAGGTATGTACCCAGAAGAACTGAGAGCAGAGATATGAACAGGCATCTGGACACTGATGTTCATAGCAGCATTATTCACTGTTGCCTAAAGTTGGAAACAACCCAGGTATCCATCACCTGATGAATGGATAAACAAATTGTGGTGTATAGACACGATGGAATATTATGCAGTGATAAGAAGAAATGAAGTCATGAAGCATATGACAACATGGATGAACCTGGAGGTGAAACAAGCCAGACACAAAAGTACAAATACTGTATGATTGCGATATGAATTAAATATATTGTGTAAACTCATGGAGTTAATAATTCGAAAAGAGAATGGAAAGCTAAGGGTTAATCTGTGCAGAATTGGTAAAAAGGTTGTTTGTTAATCTTTGGAAAGGAATAGAAGTGGTTAAAGAATATCATGGTGTTTTTAACTAGCAGTACTATTGTATGGGTATGACAGTGGTTTTTTAGGAGATACCAGGGATTGAAGTCTAAAGTCATATATATTATTAGAAGGAAAGATAAAAACTGTAACATGGGACTGTATAAGATAGTAAAACCTCATGTACAATATGAATATAGGTGGTATTGCATATATAATACTGTTTTTACAAAATATAAATACAAATATTCTAGAGAGAAGGAAACAGAATAGCAGCTTTGTATTGCAGGGGAAGCATAGAGAGATTGAGAAGTGATGAGTTTTGTTTGTTTTTGTTTCTATTATTTTTACTATTATTATTGGAAAAATGAAAATGCTCTCAAAATGATTGAAGTGATGAATGCACAACTATGTGATTATACTGAATACCATTGATTGTATACTTTGGATGGATTTATGCTTTATTAATAAGTGTCAATAAAATTGATTTGTTTAAAAAAAGATAATATCAATGTTTATGTAAAGCACCTAGCACAGCGCCTGTCCCATAAAAATTACTCAATATATGATAGCTAATTTATAATAATTCAGCATTTATTTATTTAATAAATATTTAATCTCATTGTCTAGTATATAGTAGGCAGTCAATATATTTGTTTAATGCAAATATATGTCTGAGTCAGGAGAAAATGGCTGAGTGGATGCATGAATAAATAATTATTGATTTTTTTTTTTAGGAGATACCAGGGATTGAAGCCAGGACCCCATACATGGGAAGCCAGCGCTCAACCACTTGAGCTACATATGTTCCCCTTGAGTTTTTGAAAGCAATCTGTACTTTTCTCCATCTCCTTAAGTATAACCCAGTTTTGCTACTTTCAATCTATTTTTCCTCACTGCAACCAAAGTAACATACAAAAAAAAGGGAAGGAAATTTCTTGTTGTCCTTAGAAAAAAATCCAAACTCCTTAGTATCATTCACAAAGCCCTTCAGGATCTGTTTTACCTCTCATTTCATCTTTCATCATCTCCCCTGCCCCCCACCTTCCCGTGCCCTTTCCCCACTTTCTCTGTTCAGCCAAAGTGAACCAATTGAGTTCCTCAAATAAGCAATATTGTTTCTTACCTATAATCCTTTTCACATGCCATTCCTTCTTATTGGAATACCTGCTCTATGCCCCACTCCATACTTCATCTCACCTGCCTCCTATTCATCCTTCATGACTTAGCTTGGAAAGTACCTCTTCTGCAAAGCCTTCTCTGATTCCCCCCATGGCCTTCCTCATGATTAGTGGTTGTAAGAGAATTAGAGAAAATATACAGAACACCTAGAACATGGTAGATGCTCAATAAAGGGTAGATATTATTCTAGGTTATTGACAACACAATTTGTTGTCATTTATCCTAGTTTTTATTACCTAGAAATTAACAAAAGAAGTGAGGCTTGGTATAGGTGAGTCTCCCTGGAGGATGGATGGAGAGGTCATGGCAGAGTATATACCAGGAAGGGCCAATCCAAGTTCCAGAAGATCACAATGTCTTGTCTTGTCAGAAGTCTTAGGAATGTGAACTGTTTTACAGTAAGAGAAGGACCCTGAAAACAGGAAAGGTACAATGATGGGTGCCAAACTACCTGCTTCATGTGATTTCAGGAGAGATACTAAGACAGATGTATGGTAACTGGGGAAAGGTTAAAGGTTTGCTTCTAATGGCACTAGTGCCTCTTATTGCATTGACTCAGGAATGCAGTTACTAATGGATTTATATATATACCCTTGGGAAAAATATGTACACATAGTAGGTAAAACTGATATACTTGGCCTATCACTAGAAGAACTACAACAAACATGCATTTTCTTTTCAAGGGGGCTCCCATGTATATGATATCATACTGTAAAAGAATCCAGGTAGATGGAACTTCTACCTCTGGCCTGGATTTACTCTTCCACCTAAAACAACTATAAAACAAGACAAAATATGTGAAACAATGATTCCCAATACACTGGACATCAGGCAAACAGAGAGATGGGAAACAAACAAGGGAGTCCCAACTTATTGCCTGGAGAAAATTTCTAGATCATGGTTCAAAGAAATACTGAGGCAGGAGACAGAAGTGTCCCCAGATTGAGAAAATGGACCTGGGACTTAGTCCATGGAGGCCAAAGCAGTTAGAGTTCATAGGGAAAACCATCAGAGAGGAGAGAACTGCACTAAGAGAATTTTGGACATCTGCGCAGGATCTCTATTGAGTAACAGCTGAAAATGGGTAAGCTGCCCAAAATATCTGACACCTAATCAAAAACCACTAGATGTGTAAACAAGTAGGAAAAGACAACCCATGAGGAAGAAATCAATCAATTAAAACTAACCCAGCAATTATACAGATCACAGAATTCATAGATGAAGACAAAAGAGATATTATATAGCTATTTTCCATATATTAAAGAAGATAGAGGAAAGAGTAAACTGGTAAAGTAGAGATATGGAGATATAAAAGGCCCAAACTGAACTTCTAGAGATGGAAATGTCTATGATGAAAAATACAGTGGAATGGGATGACATCAGATTAGATGTTAAAGAGGAAAAGATTAGTGATGTTGAAGACATGGTGACACCAATTATTCTAAATGAAACACACATGGGGAAAAAAACTGGAAAAAAATGAACAGAACATCAGTGATCTATGGGGCTACTTCAAGATCTCTAGTATATATGTAATTGGAGTCCCCAAAGGAGGGGTGTACAGAAAAAATATTTGAAGATAAATAGCCAAAAATTTTACAAAAATGATGAAAACTATAAACTTAAAGATCCATAAAGCTCAATGAACCTCAAGCACAAAAATATTTGAAGAAAACCAAACCAAGACACACCATAATCAAATTGCTTAAAATGTATAAGAAATAGAAAATCCTAAAATCAGCCAGAGGAAAAAAGGCATAATGTAGAGAAGAACAAAGGTAAGAATGACAGCAGATTGGAACAATCAATACTAGCCAGAAGACAATGGATCAATATCCTTATAGTATTGAAGGAAGAAAAGAAAAAACAAAACAAAACAAAACTGTCAATCCAGAATTCTTAACTCAGCAAATATCTTTCAAAAGTGAAAGCAAAATATAGACTTTACAAACATGCACAATCTGAATTTATCACAGAGATCTGTATTATAATAATAAAGTGTGTCCTTCAAGCAGAAGGAAAATGATACCAGATGGAAATCTGAATGTACAGAAAGTAATGAAGAGCACCAGAAATGGTAATTACATGAGTAAATAAAGAGATTTTTGTATGATTATTTAAATTTCCTTATAATTGACTGGCCTGTGCTGACCAAGATGGTGGAGTGAGATACTTCAGGTCTCTGTCCCCATACACAAGCTTTGAACAACTAGCAAGAACTGGCAGAAACATCTTTCTAAAAGCTCCAAAAAAAAAGTTAAAGGATTTCAGTAACAGCATGAACATCAATTTAAAAAAGGGACTTAAAAGCAATAGGATCTTGTGACACCCTGACTGGTTCCCTTCTACAAGCTCAAAGGGTTCCAGAGGGAGCAGAGTAATCCCCATGCACATACTGGGAGCATGTATGTCTGACTCAATCTGTCTGGTGGTGGCCTGAGGGACTCACTGTCTCAGAACTTGCCCTGTATATAGAAGGTGGATCACCAAGCACTCCTATAGAAGGCAGTGGAAGAGCAATCAAGTGGTGCTCCCTGGAGCAAGGGATTGCTGGATATAGGATATAATGTGGTGCCCAGGACATGGGGAAACTGTTTCCAAGGGAAGAGGGGACATTTAATGTAAATGTACCTTAATTCCTAAGGCCACATTGCATGCCCAAGACAAGAGGCATGTACAAAAAGGATCAGGGAAGTTTTGGCCTGGAGCTATTTTCCCAACTCATGATATGGATAAGCCCTGAAAGATAACATCAGTACAAGTCAATCTTCAAAGATGGGAAAGGTGTTTTCTTTTTCTTTCCATTTTCTTTTAAATATATATATGCACCTAACAGCAGAACACCAAAATATATAAAGCAAATACTCACTAACTTGAAGGGAGAAAATAAGCAACTCTACATTAATAGTAGGAGATTACAATAGACCACTTTCAAAAATGAATAGACCATCTAGACAGAAGATCAGTAGAAGACTTGAATGTAATGTGAATACAGTTAGACCTAATAAATATATAGAACACATCACCCAACAGCAGCAGAGTATGTATTTTTCTCTAGTGCATGGGTCAATTTCCAGAATAAACCATATCTTAGGTCAAAAATAAGTTGCAATAAATTAGAAAATATCGAAATCATACAATATATTTTTCTCTAATCACAACAAAATTAAGCTAGAAATCTATAACAGAGGGAGAAATGGAAAATTCACAAATATGTGGAAATTAACATAGTTTTAAACAATCAATGGGTCAAAGAAGACATCACAAGGGAAATTAGGAAATAACTTGAGATGAATGAAAATGAGTACACAACATACCAAAACTTACGGGATGCAGGAAAGGTAGTACCGAGAGGAAATTTTATAGCTATAAATGCTTACATTAAAAAAGGAGAAAGATCTCAAATCAGAGGCTGACCCTCAAAACTGGAGAAGCTAGAAGAAAAAAAAAGCAAACTAAACCAAAATGACCAGAAGAAAGGAAATGACAAAGATTAGAGCTAAATGACATAAATCAGAGCTAAATGAAATAGAAAATTTTTTAAAATAGAGAAAATCAACAAAACCAACAGTTGGTTCTTTGAAAAAAATCAATAAGCATGACAAACATTTAGCCAACCTGATAGAGAAAAGAGTAAGAACACAGATAACTAAAATCAGAAATGAAAAGGGGGGGCATTATACCAACCCCACAGAAATAAAAAGGACTATAAGAAAATACATGAACAATTGTATGCCAAAAAATCAGATAACTTACATGAAATGGACAAATTCCTAGGAACATACAAACCATCTACACTGACTCAAGAAGAAATATATCTCAATAAATCAATAACTCATAAAGAGATCCAATAAGTAATCAAAAAGTTTCCAAAGAGAAAACCCCAGAACCAGAAGTTTTCACAGGGGATTTTTACGAAACATTCCAAGAAGAATGAACACCAATCTAGCTCAAAGTCTTCCAAAAAAAATTGAAGAGGAGGAAATACTCCTTTATTCATTCTATGAGACTAACATCATCCTCACACCAAAACCAAATAAAGATACCACAAGAAAAGAAAATTACAGACCAAGACCAATATTCCTAATGAATATAGATACAAAAATTCTCAACAAAATACTAGGAAATCAAATCTAACAGCACCCTAAAAGAAGTATATATCATGACCAAGGAGGATTTATCCATGTATGCAAGGGTGATTCAACATAAGAAAATCAATGTAATACCCCATATTCATAGAATGAAGTAAAAAAAAAAAACAAAAACCCACATGATGATGCAGAATTGATGCAGAAAAGACATTTGGCAAAATCCAGAACCCCTTGATAAAATCACTTCGAACACTAGAAACAGAAGAAACTTCCTCAACATGATAAAAGGCATATATGAAAAATCCACAGCTAACATCATTCACAATGGTGAAAGACTGAAAGCTTTCCCTCTAAGATCAGGAACAAGATAAAGATGTTCACTATAACCAGTGTTATTCAGCATTGTACTGGAAGTTCTAGCTAGAGCAATTAAGCAAGATAAGGAAATAAAAGGTATACAAATTAGAAAGGAAGAAGTAAAACTTTCCCTATTTGCATATGACATAACTTTAGAGATATTGTGGTTTTGGGTCCAGACCACTACAATAAAACAAATATCACAATAAAGTGAGTCACATGAATTTTCTGGTTTTCCAGTGCATATAAAAGTTGTTTACACTATACTGTAATCTATTAAGTGTGAAATAGCATTATGTCCTTTTAAACTATATATATATCTAAATTAAAAATAATTTATTGCTTAAAAATGCTAATCATCATCTGAGCCTTCAGCAAATCATAACATTTTTTGTTGGTGGAGGGTCTTGCCATCCATGTTGATGGCTGCTGACTGATCAGGGCAGTGGTTGCTGAAGGTTAGGGGGGCTGTAGCAATTTCTTAAAATAAGAAAATGAGGTTTGCCACATCAATTGACTCTTCCTTTCACAAAAGATTTCTGTGGCATTTCACCCACAGTAGAAGTTTATGTAATATTCTAAATTACATAAAGTTTATGTAATATTCTAAATTCTTTATTTTCATTTTAAAACTGTTCATAGCATATTCACCAGGTGTATAGTCCATCTCAAGAAACCACTTTCTTTGCTTATCCATAAGAAGCAACTCATCATCCATATAAATTCATGAGATTGCAGCAATTCAGTCACATATTCAGGCTGTACTTCTAATTCTAGTTCTCTTACTATTTCCATCACAATACTTCCTCCACTGAATTCTTGAACCCCACAAAGTCATCCATGAGGACTGGAATCAACTTCTTCCAAACTCCTGTTACTGTTGATATTTTTATCTCCTCCCATGAATCATCAATGTTCTTAATGACATCTAGAATGGTGAATTATTTCCAGGTTTTCAATTTGCTTTGCCCAGATCCCTCAGAGGGATCTCACTATCTATGACAACTAAAGCCTTACAAAATGCATTTCTGAAATAATAAGACTTGAAAGTTGAAATTATTCCTTGAACCATGGGTTTCAGAATGGATGTTGTGTTAGTAGGCATGAAAACAACATTCATCTCATTGTACATTCCTGTCAGAGGTCTTGGGTGACCAAGTGCAGTGTCAAAGAGCAATGATATTTTGGAAGGAATCTTTTTTCCTGATCAGTAGGTCTTAAAAGTGGGCTTAAAGATTCAGTAAACAATGGTGTAAACAGATGTGCTGTCATCCAGGCTTTGTTGTCCCATTTGTAGAGCACAGGTGGAGATGATTTAGCATAATTTTAAGGGTCCTTGGATTTTAAGAAATGTAATGAGCATTTACTTTGACTTAAAGTCACCAGCTGCCTTACCCCCTAACAAGAGAGTTAGCCTGTCCTTTAAAGCTTTTACTTCTCCTCTGTAGCTATGAAAGTCCCAGATGACATCTTCTGAAAGGCTTTTTTCACTCCCACTGAAAATTTGTTGTTTAGAGTAGCCACCTTTATCAATTATCTTAGCTAGATCTTCTGGATAACTTGCTGCGGCATCTTCAGGAGCACTCACTGCTTCACCTTGCACTTTTATGTTTTGGAGATAGCTTATTTCCTTAAACCTAATGAACCAACCTCTACTAGATTCAAATTCTTCTTCTGCAATTTCCTTACCTCTCTCAGCCTTCAAAGAATTCAAAAGAATTAGGGCCTTGCTCTGGATTAGGTTTTGGCTTAAGGAAATGTTGTGGCTGGTTTGATCTTCTATCCAGACCACTAAAACTTTCTTCATATCAGCAATCAGGCTGTTTTCTTTCTTATCATTTGTGCATTCACTGGAGTAGCAATTTTAATTTCCTTAAAGAACATTTCCTTTGCAATCACAACTTGGCTAACTGGCTCAAGAGTCCTAGTTTTTGGCCTACCTTGGCTTTTGACATACCTTCCTCAATAAGCTTAATCATTTCTAGCTTTTGATTTAAAGTGAGAGGTGAGAGACATGCCTTTAATTTGAACACTCAGAGTCTATTGTAGGGTTATTTGGCCTAAATTCAATATTGTTTTCATCTCGGGGAATAGAGTCCTAAGAAGAGGGAGAGAGATGGGGGAACTGCTGGTTGGTGATGCAGTCAGAACACCCACAACATTTATGGATTAAGTTTGGTATCTTATATGGCCATGGATTATGGTGCCCCAAAACAATTACAATAGTAAAATCAAAGATCACAGATCATAGATCATCATAAAGTATACAATAATAATGAAAAAGTTTGAAACACTGCAAGAATTACCAAAATGTGACACAGAGGTATGAAGTGAGTACATGCTGTTGGAAAAATGACACCAATAGACTTGCTTGACACAGAGTTGCCACAATCCAATAATTTGTAAAAAATGCAACATCTGCAAAGTGCAATAAAGTGAATCACAATAAAATGAGGAATGCCTGTATTGAGAAAAGCCTGAAAAAATCTACAACAAAGCTACTAGAACTAATAAACTAATTGGGCAAAGTGGCAGGGTACTGGGACACAAAGATCAGTGGTGTTCCTATACACTGTTAATGAACAATCAAAAGAAGAAATCAAGAAAAAAATTCCATTTACAATAGTAACTAAAAGAATCAAATAGCCAGTAATAAATCTAAACAAGGAAGTAAAGGACTTGTACACAGTAAATTACTAAACATTGCTTAAAAAAATCAAAGACCTAAATAAATGGAGGGATATTCCTTGTGGATAAGTTGGAAAATTAAATATTGTTAAAAAGTCGGTTCTACCTAGGCAATTTAAGATATAAATCATGAAATTTATATGGAAGGGTAAGGGGCCCTGAATAGCTAAAGCCATCTTGAAAAAGAATGAAGTTGGAAGATACACTTCCATATTTTAGGTTCTATTCATTCCTTTCAGTCTTTTTAAAAAAAATCTGCTTCTCAGCCAGAGTCATTTGAATTGTCTTGTCTTTGAGATCACTGATTATTTCTTTTGCCACCTCCAATCTGCTGTTGAAACTGATCAGGGATTTTTTTCATTTCACTTATTGTATTCTTCAACTCCAGTATTTATGTTTGGTTCCTACCGAGAATCTCAAAGAGATTCCAATATTGTTCATTCATTGTTTTCCTCATATACTTTAGTTCTTTTTCCTTGTTTTCCTTTATCTCCTTGAGCACATAAAGGGTCTTTTTCTTCCCTAACACACCTGTACAGAAAGTCTGAAGTCTGGTCCTCGTTGATGGTTTCTGCATTACCTTGTTTGTTTGGATGGGCCATCATTTCCTGATGCTTTGTTTGTCTTCCAGTTGTTACCAGATTTTGTCTAAGTTCTTGACTATGCTACACGAAATGAATTTCAAGAACATGTTTGGTTACTTAGGCCAGTAATTTATTAAGGAAGGGAGGGAAGAGAAATGGGAGAAAATAACAGATCATAGGTCCCAGGTAGAGAGGAAGGGGCTGAAGAGTGATAAAGAGGGCTGATTTACAGACTACAATTTCCCATTATAGACTATAAATGCCCAAGTTTTACTTGCATGTCGTTCCATGTATGTGTGTGTGTGGGGTCATGGTGAGAGCAGGGCACAGAAGCAGAGAGACAGAGAGAGAGAGAGAGAGAGATTTGGCTTTTGTGCTTGCTTTTTAAACCATTAATTACTCTACCCCTTTGCTAATGGCATGGGAGGAATCCCAGCTGTTTGCTGTTTTGATTGATTACCCCATCCATCAATCCCCCTGGAGGGTCCAATGATAATATCCAGGGCTTTTCCTGGCTCATTCACGAGGAGGAGCTTCCAGCAGTCATCTTGGGTATATTATTGTCCACGTGGACTTCTTGCCAGGTTCTAGATCCATCTATTGATTTCCTATCTAGCCTGCTTCACAATCTTTTTTTGCACATTGAACATTTTAGTATGTAAAGTGTTATATCTGGGGTTTAGTCCCTGATCCGTCTGTTTCTTAAATTTGTATCCATTTAGTAATATGACAGATTTTCTTGAATGCCACGAACTAATCAAAACAAACCACAGCAAAAAGCACTTTTCACTGTTTTTTTTTTTTTTTTCAAATTGGTTCTTCTTTGGCTGGTGGTCTGCTTTGGAGCTTAGCCCTTCTATCAAGAATATCAGCCTAGGGCACATGTGAATTGCAGGGTGCTCTCTCTCTTATCTGAGCCTGCACGGAACCATGGAGCCTACTTCTTTTCCTGGCTTATGCTTGATAGAGGCTTTAGAAATTCCCCATTTACAGTTTGCAGAAGTTCAAGCAAATGACCCCTCTGCTCCATTTGAAATAGACTTTCATCCCCACATGGGTGCTCTCTTGAGTGACTTAACGCTGGTATTCCTTTGCCCTGGGCCACTTCAACTTAATTGTTTCTCACACTGTTATACAGCTATCTGCAAGCTGCTTCTCCGCCCGTAGGACAAACTCTGGAAGGGTGCAGTTTACCAGCCTTTTCCTCCTGTTCCTCCCTGGATGCTGCAAAGTGTTCCACTAGATTCTAGAGTTTCAAAATAGTTGATTCAGACAGTTCCTGCCAGTTCAATAGTTGTTATTGTGGAAGGACTGATTTCTGGACATTCCTACTCTGCCATCTTCTTACAACCCTCTCCTCCCGCCTTCATTTTAGAAAGACAGTTTTGCCAGATACAGAGTTATTGGTTGGTGAATTTTTGCTTTCAACACATTAAATATGTCTTCTTACTGCCTTCTGATGAGAAATTAGTCCTCAATCTCACTGTGGCGCCCTTGTATGTGACACATTGCTTCTCTCTTGCAGCTTCCAGAATTCTATCTTTGTGTCTGACAGTTTTGATTGTAAAATACATGATGTGAGTCTATTTGGGCTAATCCTGTTTGGAGTTTGTTGAGCATCTTGGATGTGTATATTCATTTCTTTTGTTAAATTTGGGGAGTTTTCAACATTATTTCTTTGAGTATTTTCTCTGCCTCTTTCTTACTTCCTTTCTGGGACTACAACAATGTATATATTGGTATGCTTGGTGCTTCCTCAGGCTCTGTCCACTTTTCCTTATATTACCTCTTTTTGCTCCTCATACTGGATGATTTCAATTGTCTTTTCTTCAAGTTCACTGATGCTTTTTTCTGCCAGCTCCAATTTGCTGTTGAACAACAGCTCTAGGGAATTTTAAGTTGTTGTTACTCTGATCTTCAGTTCTGCTTGGTTCTTTTTCATAATTTCCATCTATCTATTGATATTATCTTGTTGTTCATCTATAATTTTCCTGATTTCCTTTAGTTCTTTGTCCATGTTTTCTTTTGAA
Organism: Chaetophractus vellerosus; assembly: GCA_004027955.1. NCBI lineage: Eukaryota > Metazoa > Chordata > Mammalia > Cingulata > Chlamyphoridae > Chaetophractus > Chaetophractus vellerosus. Next base: position 16,403 of record PVKH010001117.1, on the reverse strand, counting down.
CATATTTAGGACCATTATTCAAAAGTCTTTGTCTAAGTGATGGCCTTTTCTGAGACATTGACCCTCCTCTGCCATGATTACCTTCCCTTTGAATAGGATCCCAGGTTAATCAAGACATGCAACTTATAGGGAATTTAGATTAGCACCCTTGAGCACCTGCTTTTGCAGACTCTGTGAAACTCTGCCTCAATAGACAGTATTAAGAAAAAGAAAGACAACATTTATCCAGAGGTAAAAAGAATAGGAGACTCTGAGAAGCTACTTTTAATCTTGTGGCAACCATAGTTGTAAACCTAAAGTATGCTTTTTATCTTCAAAATCCAAATGGTACACTTGGCATGAGAAAAGGCATTTACCAATAACCAATTAACATTGGAAAATTCTTTTCTCTGCCATTAGTTTGGGAACTTCACAGTAGGGGGTATAAAATGTTGTAATTATTGTTTTACCCTCAGAACGCTATTTTTCATTGGTTTCTAATAAATGTGATATGAATATAAAAAAAATCATCTTTGTCTGGAATATCCCAGGTTTGGTCTTCCTCACTGATGATTTCTAATGTTTTAATGTTCTCTTTTGCCTGTGCCATCACTTGCTGTTTCTTTGCTTGATTTAAATCTTTTGTTGAAACCTGAACATTTTGATATTTTAGTGTGTTATCATTGGAATTTAGACACTGGGGCTTCTGTCCTTAAGCTTGTAGCCAGCTAGTGTTATGACAGAGATTTCCTTGAAAGCCAGGAGCTAACAAAAAAAAAAAAAAAAAAAAGAGGAAGGAAGGAAGGATAGAATGATGGAAGGAAGGGAGGAAGAAACTTTCTCAGTCTCTGAAGATTGACCTGTGTGAATGCTGATCTTCTGAGATTTTCTATACAACAAGTACAGAGATAGTTCTGTGTCAAAGTGTAGGGGCCTCCCTGGTCCATTCTGCACATGTGTCTTGCCTTTGTCATGGATATTTGGCCCTGTGAATTCCCACATTTTTGCAGATATGAATTCCCCTCTTCTCTGGAAAGACTTTCCTTATGGTCCTAGGCACTCCATTGTATGTCCTGCAGCCAGAATCCTGTGCCTCAAGCAGCCACTTGACTGCTGTCTCACATTGTTCTAGCTCTGGGATGCAAGGTCTTCAGGTTACCACCGACAGACTGGGCCAGATATAGAAGTTCCAAATATGTGCACAAGAGTTACTTTGCTACCTCTAGAATCAGGACCAGAGATCCATACTGGCAGCATGGCTCACTTGATGCCGAGCCAATAAAGAGATGGGGGAGGGGCAAGCCAGGGCACCACAAGGTCCGAAAGCTTTTAAGTAGCCTTTTTCTTAATTTGGCATATACCCTGTTACTGCAGTCCTTAACTCTTCTGAATTTTTGAGAAAGATGACTGTCAGTTCTTGTTAGTTGTTCAAAGATTCTGTAGGGACATGACGCTCTAAAGCTTCTCAATTTACCCTATTGATCTTCAAAGATAGATTATATATTTTTAAAAATCAATTTTATTGATACATGTTAACAAAGCATAATCTATCCAAAGTGTTCAATCAAAGGCATGTTGTATAATCATATAGTTGTGCATTCATTACCCCAATCACCACTAGATTATTTTCACCATTACAATAATAATAATAAAAACAAAAATCAGACAAACAAAAACTCATAACCTCTCAATCTCTCTATGCTTCCCCTGCTGTATATAGCTGCTATTCTGTTTCTGTCTTCTGGCTTATTTGTATTTCTTTTGTAAAAACAGTCTTCTATATGCAATATTACCTATATTCATATTTCACATGATGATTCACTATGTTATACAGCCCCAATTACAATTTTTAGCTTTCCTTCTAGTAATATACATGTTCTTAGACTTTCCCTTTCAACCACTGTTATACCCATATAATATCACTGCTAGTTACAAAAACTACGTTGTGCTGTCACCATTTCTATTCCTTTCCAAAGATTTACCAACAACCTTTTTACCAGTCTGCACAGATTAACCCTCAACTTTCTGTTCTCAACCCTCATTCTATTTTCTGGTGACCCATATTCTAATTAACTCCAAGAGTTTACACAATATATTTAGTACATAATAGCACAATCATGCAGTATTTGTCCTTTTGTGTCTGGTTTGCTTCACTCAACATAATGTCCTCCAGGTTCATCCATGCTGTCATGACTTCATTAATTCTTGTAGCTGCACAATATTCCATAGTGTGTATACACCACAATTTGTTTATCCATGCATCAGTTGATGGACATCTGGGTTGTTCTCATCTTTTTGCAATTGTGAATAATGTTGCTATGAACATTGGTGTGCAGATGTCTGTTCGTGTCACTGCTCTCAGTTCTTCTGTGTATATATACCTAGAAGTGGTAATGTCAGATCACATGGCAAGTCTATATTCAACTTCCTTAGGAACTGCCAAACAGTCCTCCACAGTGGCTGTACCAGTCTACATTCCCACCAACAGTGAATAAGGATTCCTATCTCTCCACATACTCTCCAACATTTACAGTTTTCTGACTTTTTAATAGTAGCCATTTTAACAGGTGTGAAATAATATCTTGTAGTTTGATTTGCATGTCCCTAATCGCTAGTAATGCTGGACATTTTTTCATGTGTTTTTCCACCATTTGTATTTCTTCTTTGGAAATTGTGTGTTCAAGTCTTTTGCCCTTTTTATAAGGGGGTTGTTTGTCTTTTTATTGTTGAGTTGTAGTATCTATTTATATATCATAGATATTAAACCTTTATTGGATATGTGATTGCTAAATATTTTCTCCCATTGATTGGGTTGCCTTTTCACCCTTTTGACAGTTGTTGGAGGTACAAAAGTGTTTAATTTTGAGGAGGTCCCATTTATCTATTGTTTAATTTTGTTGCTCATGCTTTGGGTGAAAGGTTTAAGAAACTACTGCCTACCACAAGGTCTTGAAAATACTTTCTTACATTTTCCTCTAGGAGTTTTGTTTGTAGCTTTTATATTTAGGTCCTTGATCCATTTTGAGTTAATTTTTTGTATAAGGGAGGAGACAGGGGTCTTCTTTCTTTCTTTTGTATATGACTATCCAGTTCTCCCAGCACCATTTGTTGAATGAATTGTTCTGGCCCAGCTAGGAGGGCTTGACAGCCTTGTCAAAAATCTCTTGACTGTAGATGTGAGAGTCTATTTTTGAGTTTTTGATTCAGTTCCATTGGTCAATCTATCTTTATGCCAGTACCATGCTGTGCTTTTTCTTTTCTTTTTCTTTTTTTTTTTTTTTACCACTCTAAGTAATATGCCTTAAAGTCAGAAAGTGAGAATCCTCCAACTTTGTTCTTCTTTTTAAAAACATTTAGACTGTTTTGGGCCCCTTACCCTTCCAAATAAGGAGTAAATTGGGGCAGGGGACAAATAACTGAAGAAATAATGACTGTTTCTGCTCAACTAAGATGGCAGCATAAGAACTCCAAGTGCCAAACCAAGAAAATGCAACTTTAAAATAAGAAAAACTTGTGGCAACCTTGCTAGGATCTCCCCCACCCACTCATTAATGTGGTGTGGACCTGGCTTGGGCTTTCATTGTGTATCTCTGGCCCTCTCTGGACAGAGCTGGGGTGCCTATATGTCTACATAAATCTATCTAGGGCCAGCCTGAAGGACTGAACCAGAACACTTGTCTCTGGCTCACAATCCCAGAACTTGCCTTGCACACATAAGTAACTAGCTGATACTTAAATCAGTGTAAAATACAACCAAATCAGAGTGGCCTGGGGCAATTACTGCCTTCAAGACACAATAGAGCACCCGGGAGTGGGGGGAGTCTATTTCATAAGGAGACAAGGGAACTTTTGGATTCCTACATGAGGGAATTTGTAAAGACATGAGCACATATCCAGGACAAGATGCATGCTTAAAAAATAAGAGAGGATCCTGCACTATTGCTACAGGCTGATCTTCTTGGTAACAGTGCAAAACTCTGAGGAAGAGCACAAGCCAACAAAGAGCTAATTTGTGAAGATTGTAAGAGGTGTTTTGTATTTTTTTTTTTTTTTTGCATTGGTATTTTGCTTTCTTAGCTCCTGGCATGCAAGGAAATCTCTGTAATATCACTATCAGGATAAAAACTTAAGAAACTGTCAGGTCAGGGACTAAAATTAAGGGTTAAAACATTTAAAAAATATTAAAATGTAGACTGTATAACAAAAGATTACAAGACAAACAAAGAAAAAGGAGATTATTGCCCATCCAAAGGAACAAGATCAAATTTCAGAAACCATCAACAAAGAAGGTAAGATTTTGAACACACCAAAGACTTTGAAAAATGATCTTCAGTGTGTTCAAAGAGCTAAAGGAAAATGGGAAAATAACTAAAGGATATCAGGAAAACAATATGAGAATCTCAATAAAGAGAGAGAAATGATAAAAAGGAACCAAATAGAAATATAGGAGTAGTATATCAAAATAACTGAAATAAAAAATTCCCTAGAGGATTTCAACAGACATTGAAGTTGGCAAAAGAAAGAATCAATGAATTTGAAGATAAAACAATTGCAATTATTTTGGCTGAAGAGCAAATGGAATAAAAGAATGAAGAAAAGTGAACAGAGTCTAAGAGACCTCAGGTACACCATAAAGCATACCAATATATGCATTACGAGAGTGCTAGAAGAAGGGAGAAAGGAGTTTCAAAGAAATAATGGATGAAAACATCCCAAATTTAATGGAAGACATGAATATACTTCAAGAACACAGTGACCCCAAACAGGATAAACTCAAAGAAAAAATGATCAGAAACATTATAATGAAACTATCAAATACCAAAGGCCAAGAGAGAATTCTGAAAATTGCAAGAGAAAAGCAATGTGTGATAAACTAGGGAGCCACAAGAAGATTAATTTCAAATTTCTCATCAGAAGCCATGAAGGTAAAAGGCAGTGGGACACATATTTAAAGTGCTAAAATTTAAAAAAATTACAAGCCAAGAATTGAATATTGAACAAGACTGTCTTTCAAAACTGGGGGAGAGATTAAGATATTCCCAGATAATCAGAAGCTGAGAGAGTACATCATGAGTAGAACTGATCTACAAACAATACTAAAGGAAGTTCTTAAGATAGACGAGAAAGGGCATTAGATAGTAGACTAAAACATCTTGAAGAAATAAATATCTCTGGTAAAGCTAAACACATGGGTTACCTTTGTACTATTGCACTGTATTTTTGGTATGTAACTCTACTTTTTACATGTTCTAAAATACAAATGCAAAAAAGTCATGGTAAATCTATGGTTTTTAATGTGCATTGTGTAAAGATTAATCTGTAACAAATACAAGAAAAAGGTGGGGGATGATATTGAAGTTAATTTGGTATCAAATCAAATGCAAATGTTATATATTTAAGACCCATGGTAACCAGAAAAAAATTCTGAAAAATATACACAGAAGTAAAAGAGAAGAGAATCAAAATGATTCAATGCAAAAGATCAAATAAATAAGAAAGTAGAGATTAACGGAAGAATTGAGGGCCAAAAATTGTATAAGACTTACAAAAAACAAATAGTAAAATGGCAGAAATAAGTCCTACATTATCAGTAGTTCCAGTCAATATAAATGTATTAAATTCCCCAGTCAAAAGGTAGACATTGTCAGAATGGATTAAAAAGCATGACTCAATTATTTGGTGTTTACAAAAGACTCACCTTGAATTCAAGGACACATGTAGGTTGAAAGGGAAAAGATGCAAATTATTCCATGAAAACAGTAGTTTCTACTTTAATAATACCAGATAAAATGGACTGCTGAAAAAGGGAGAAAGAAGGACACAATCTACTGATAAAGTGGTCAATTTAAAAAGATGTAACAATTATAAACATATATGCACCTAATGACAGAGCCCCAAAATATATGAAGCAAATATTCACAGATTAGAAGGGAGAGATACACAGTTCTACATTAATAGTAGTAACAGTCAATACATTACTTAATAAAGGACAGAAAATCTGGAAAGATCAATAAGGAAATAAAAAATTTCATTGTTAAACTAGCCTAACAGACATAAATAGAACACTTCACACAAAAACAGCAGTACACACATTCCACTCTAGTGCACATGGCTTATTCTCTAGAATATATCATATGCCAGGTCACAAAATGATTTTCAATAAATTTTTAAATATTGAAATCATACTATGTATCCTCCCTGGTCACAATAGAAAGCATCTAGAACTCAATAAAAGAGGAAGAACTAGAAAATTTAGAAATTGAGGAAATTAAATAATAAATTCTTTTATTATTTGAGAAGTTGCAGGTTTAAAGAATATGACAGTTTGAAATTATTTTATGAATCCCAAAAAGAGAAAGGTTATGTTTGTGGGCTGGTCCACTCCTGTAGGTGTGAGACCTTTTTTCAATTGGACACATCAGTGAGGTATGACTCAGGTTGAGTCTCCACCCTCTTGCTGGGTCAGATAAAAAAATGGAGACACATTGGAAAAGAGAGCTCTGCCGTTTTTGATCCTACAATGTGACAGAAAGGAGAGGCTCAAGGAGCTGAGGGCCCAGGAGGAGATGAACCATATATGCCTGATAGTTTGCAGGTGACATCAGGAAGAAAGAAAAGAAGTTGAGCCTGAGAGAGACAGCCTGGTAAGAGACAAACCCTATGCCTAGTTGCCCAGACCTGAGCTCTTGGAAATGGTACAGCCTGAAGGGGAAGGCAAAGAACAGGCAGAGATATGATATATTTAAGATACAGACATAGAAAAACTACCAGCCAATAATCTTATATCCAGCAAGATTTTCTTTTAAAAAATGAGGGTGAGTTTAGCATATTCACAGATAAACAGAGACTGGAGAGTTTGTAACCAAGAGACCAGCTTTGCAGGAAATATTAAAAGGAGTGCTATAGCCTGAAAAGAAAAGACAGGGAAGAGAGGCTTGGGAGAAAGTCTAGAAATGAAGAGTATATCAGTAAAAGTAACTGAAAGTGTAAAAAGAGTGGTGAAAATAAGATATGAGAGATAAAACCCAAAGGTCAAAATGGATGAAGAACTACCTTTACAGCAATAACATTGAATGTTAATGGATTTAACTCCTCAATTAAAAGACAGACTGGCAGAATAGGTAAGAAAATATAAGCCATCTATATGCTGTCTACAAGAGAGTCATCTTAGACCCAAGTATACAAATAGATTGAAAGTAACAGGCTGAAAAAAAGATATTCCACACAAGCAGTAACAACAACAAAATAAGCTGGAGTAGCTGTACTTATATTGGATGAAATAGACTTTAATAGCAAATCAGTTACTAGAGACAAGGAAGGACATTATATATTAATTAAAGGGGAAATTTACCAGGAAGAAATAACTATAAATGTATATGTAACTAACCAGGAGGCCCCAAATTACACGAGGCAAACACTGGCAAAACTGAAGGGAAAAAGAGATGTCGATACAATAATAGTTGGAGACTTCAATACACCACTTTCATCATTATAGAACATCTGGGCAGAGGCTCAATAAGGAAACAGCTTGAATAATATGATAAATGAACTAAACCTAATAGACATATACAGAACATCACACCCCAAAAGAACAGGATATAATTCTTCTTAAATTCTAAAGGATCTTTCTTCAGGATAGACTGTATGTTGGGTCATAAAGCAGATCTCAACAAATTTAACAAGAATGAAATTATACAAAACATTTTCTCTGATCATAATAGAATAAAGTAGGAAATCAACAAAAGGCAAAAAAAAAAAGGGAAAATTCACAAATATATGGAGATTAAACAACTCACTCTTAAATAATCAGTGGAACAAGAGAAATCAATAAATACCTTGACACAAATGAAAATGAGAACACAACATATCAGAACCTATGTGATGCAGCAAAGGCAGTGTTGAGAGAGAAATTTATAGCCCTCAATGCTTACATTAAAAAAGAAGAAAGAGCTGAAATGAACGGCCTAATAAGTGGCTGGAAAAACTAGGAAAAGAACATCAAACTAATCCCAAAGCAAGCAAAAGGAAAGAAATAACAAAGATCAAAACAGAAATAAATGAAATTGAGAACAATAAAAAAAGAGAGAATTAACAAAACCAAAAGTTGGTTCTCCGAGAAGATTAACAAAATTGACAAACCCTTAGCTAGACTGATAAAAAAGAGAGAAGATGCAAATAAAATCAGAAATGAAACATTACTACTGACTACACAGAAATAAAAGAGATAATAAGAGGATACAATGAACAACTGTAAACCAACAAAGTAGACAATACAGATGAAATGGAAAACTTCCTAGGAACATATGAACAACCTGCACTGACCCTAGAAGAAATAGAAAACCTCAACAAATCAATTCCAAGTATAAGATTGAAACAGTCATCAAACAACTCCCCAAAATGAAAAGCCCAGGACCATATGGCTTCACAGGTGAATTCTACCAAGAATTCAAAGATTTAATACCACTCTTACTCAAACTCTTCCAAAAAATTGAACAAGAAGGAACCCTACCAAACTCATTCTATGAAGCCAATATCATATACCAAAGCCAGATAAAGTTATTACAAAAAAATCCCTAATGAATATGGATGCAAAAACCCTCACAAATACTCAGCGGGTCACCGCAGAGGGGGGAGAGAAGAAGACACAGAAGAACACAAAAAGATGAACACAGCAAGAACAAGCAGAAAGGGGAGGGATATATAATAAATTTTTAAAAAAGAATTATTCATCATGATCAAGTGGGTTTTATCACAGAAATACAAGGGTGGTTCAACACAAGTAATCAATCAGCGTAATACACCACATTAATAAATTGAAGAAAAATCATATGATCCTATCAATTGAGGCAGAAAAGGCATTTGACAAAATACAGCATCCTTTTGTGATAAAAATCCTCCAAAAGCTAGGAATAAAAGGAAACTTTACCAACACAATAAAGGGCATATATGAAAAACCCTCAGCTAATACCGTACTCAATGGTGAAAGACTGAAAGCTTTCCCATTGAGATTGGGAACACGACAAGGATGCCCACTGTCACCACTGTTGGTCAATATAGTGCTAGAGATTCTAGCTATAGAAATCAAGCAAGATAAAGAAATAAATGGCAGAGAATACTGTGGGAATATGGCTGATGGAGCAGACAGATAAAGCTTAGCTCTTACTGAAACAACTGAGAGGGAGTCTAGGGCTGCCTTGGGGAACTGCTTATGGGTACAGCAGACCAGGGCACTGCTTCACAACTAACAGAAAAGTCGGGGACAGACAGAGAGGAGGAAGCCGAAACACAAAACTGTGAGTTATGGATCCTCCCAGCAGCCAGGAAGGGCTCCCCTCCCCCATCCCTGAGATATCAGGTGAGACTAAAACTCCTGGCAAATAATGTCTAAGAGGAGAACAGACTTCTTCCTCCCTGCCAGCACCTCTAGATATAAATAGAGCAAGGATGGTGGTGGGGTGGTGGTGGTGGTGGTGGTGTGTGCTCTGGGTCATCTAGGAGGGTGTTAGAAAGAAAAGGAAGCCAGTGAAAAATCTTGAGTTTCTCCCACCTGTGGCTGGAAGAGGTGCTTGTACCCTGCTCTCAGGACAAACAGCCTAAGTGGAGCCCCCAGCTTCCTCTTCCAAAAGGAGTGAGGCAGCAATCTCCCTGGGAGGAGAAGAGGTCAGAGGGGGTGGAGAGTCGTCTCTTTGTGGTTATTTTAGCCAGCTGAGCCCCCCTTGGATGTTGGAAAGGATCCTGATGCAACAGGGATGGGGAGGGGAATCTCCTCAGGCAGGCTGCCACACCTAGCAGCCTAGGTAAAGAGAGAATTTACATCAGAAAGGAGGCAGAGATAACAAAAAGGGAATAGAGGCTGATAGGTTTCTGAAAAGTCTTGTTAACCTAAGAAAGCACATAGCTCAATGGAAGAGCTCCTGCATAGAATATACAAGGTTCCTGGCTGGAACCCTAGCTCCTGAGAAGCAATACAAGGTTATCAACCATCCAGTGGAACTTTATGACAGGGAACATACTGACATCCTCTGTATTAGCTTTTATTGGATCTTTAATTTTTGAAAAAAAGTTTCCTTTTTCACTTTGCTCATTTTACTCACTAAAACCTGGCTTAAAAGCTGCAGAGGACAGGCTGCAGGGTGATTGATTGTTGAATAGCAGCAGCCTGAGAAGATCCTTAGGGGTCCAAGAGAAAAGGTTGTTTTTCCGGGTTTATCTTGGCTTTTGATCCTTTTCCTGACTTCTTCCTTTTTTTTAAAACCAAAAAAACAACAAGTAGCTGCTGTCTTGATTTCTTGTTGTTGTATTCCCCCTTCCTTTGTTTCTCTGTGTTAGTTTTTTCTCTTTCATTTCCCAATTTTATCTACTTACACTATATCTTTTCCCTCCTCATCCTTATATTTTGTTTTCTGTTGTTGTTCTTTCATTCCACCTCTTTGGGCTTGGTCTTCAATTTTTCTTGTACTCATTTCTCTCTCTCTCTCTCCTACTTTCTCTTTTAAATTTTTTTCTTTCTTTCCTTCTCTCTTCTACTTTTTCTTTTCTGCTCTTCTCATCATTCTGGACTTTTAATTCATTTGCCTTCTCAAGGTGGTCTGCCTGCTTGAGGAGGCCCCGGGAACCGAACCCAGGGCCTCCTATGTGGTAAACCAGCGCCCTACCAATTGGGCTACAGCCGGCCCCCTTAATTCATTTTTAAGTTTTATCTATTCTGTTTCATATTTCATTGTTTCTATTCCACTTTTCTAATCTTATTATTCTGTATTTCTTACTCAGGTAAATTATTCAACTGCCTACATTTTGTATGGTCCCTCTCCTACCTTTTACTATTATCACTACTATTTCTCATTCTCTCTTCCTATCTCTTCCTATTTCTCTGGTACTAAATTTTTTTTCCCCAAGGGAACATAGACAATGGCAAGGAAATAGAATAAGAGAACACAGTGTCAAAGTGAAACCTTACCAAACTCAAAATCAACAAAATAAAACCATGGAGCAGAGAGAGAAGCCAATCAACTGGATAAATACACCAAGATAAACAGATGACTAGATACCAACAAAAAATACAAGCCACACTAAGAAGCAGGAAGACATGGCCCAGACCAATGAACCAACAACAACAACAAAAAAAAAACAAGAGGAGATGCAGAAAATGGAACAACTAATCAGAGCTGTCCAAACAAACATCATGAATCAACTTAATGAAGTGAAGGAAGAGATTTAAGGATATTAAGAAGACATTGGGAGAACATACTGAAGAAATTGTAAACATACATAAAAAGATAACAGATATGATGGTGATGAATGGCACAATCCAAGAAATAAAAAATACAATGGAAGCACAAAACAGCAGATTTGAACAGGCAGAGGAAAGAATCAGTGATGTGGAAGATAGTACATCTGAAATCAAACAGATACTAGAACAGATAGATAAAAAGACAGAAAAAATACAGCAGGGACTCAGGGACTTGAATGACAAAACAAAAGACACAAATATACACATTACAGGCATCCCAGAAGGAGAAGAGAAGGGAAAGGGGACAGCAGGAGTTTGGAGGAAATAATGGCTGAAAACTTCCCAACCGTATTGAAGCAGATAGATGTACATATCCAAGAAGCACAGAGCACCCCAAACAGTATAAATCCCAACAGGCCAATTCCAAGACATATACTTGTCAAATTATCCAATGCTCAAGACAAAGAGAGAATACTGAAAGCAGCAAGAGAAAAAAGAACATATGAGGGAAACTCAGTAAGATTAAGTACTGATTTCTTATTCAAAAAAATGGAGGCAAGAAGGCAGTGGTATAACATAGGTAAGGTGCTAAAGGAAAAATCTTCCAAACAAGAATTCTCTATCCAGTAAAACTGACATTCAAAAACGAGGGAGAGTTCAAAATACTCACAAACAGAATCTAAGAGAGTATGTTAATAAGAAACCTGCACTTCAAGAAATACTAAAGGGAGTTCTGCAGGTTGAAAGGAAAAAACAGGAGAGAGAGAGTTGGAGGAGAATGTAAGAACAACTAAAAAGACCAAAAAAAGTAACAAAAACAATATATGACATATATAAACCCAAAGAAAATACGGCTAATCTAAGTAATTCCATGACAATAATAACATTGAATGTTAATGGACTAAACTCACCAGTCAAGAGATACAGACTGGCATAATGGATAAAGAAATATGACCCATCTATATGCTGTCTCCAAGAAACCCACCTTAGACTCAGGGATTCAAGAAGGCTGAAAGTGAATGGTTGGAAAACAATTTTATAAGCATACAATAACCAAAAAAAGAGCAGGAGTAGCTATACTAATAACAGATAAAATAGACTTTAAATGCAAAATTATTGTAAGAGAAAAAGATAGACACTATATATTAATAAAAGGGGTAATCTTTCAAGAAGAAAGAACAATTATAAACATTTATGCACCTAACCAGGGTGCCTCAAAATACATGAGGCAAACAATGGAAAAAATAAGTGGAGAAATAGATGCCTCTACAATTATAATGGGGGGCTTTAATACACCATTATCACCATTAGACAGAACATCTTGACAGAAAATCAATAAAGAGACAAAGACTTTGAATAATACATTGGAGGATCTGGACCTAATAGGCATATACAGAACACTACCCCCAAATACAGCAGGATATACATTCTTCTCTAGTGCACATGGGTCATTCTCCAAGATAGACCACATGCTAGGCCACAGAACAACTCTCAATGAATTCAGAAAGATTGAAATTATACAAAGTTATTTCTCCTACCACAATGGAATGAAGCTGGAAATCAGTAAGGGCCAGAGAACCAGATTAGGCACAAAGATATGGAAGTTAAATAACACACCTTTAGACAAATAGTGGTTCAAGGAGGAAATCACAAAAGAAATCAGTAACTACCTTGAAATGAATGAAAATGACAACACAACATATCAAAACCTATGGGACTCAGCAGTACTGAGAGGGTAATTCATAGCTATAAATGCATATATCAAAAGAATAAAAAGCTAAAATAAAAAACCTAACTGCACACCTGGAAGAATTAGAAAAAGAACAACAAACTTACCCCAAAGGAAGTAGGAAGAAGGAAATAACAAAGATTAGAGCAGAATTAAATGAAATTGAAAATAAGAAAGCAATAGAAAAAAATAAGCAAAACCAAAATCTAGTTCTTTGAAAAGATCAATAAAATTGATAAACCACTAGCTAGGCTAACAAAGAAAAAAAGAGAGAAGATGCAAATACACAAAATAAGAAGTGAGGAAGGGAATATCATGACTGACCCCACAGAAATAAAGAGTATCATAAGAGGATACTTTGAAAAATTATACACCAACAATATGGACAATTTAGAGGAAATGGACAAACTCCTAGAAACACACGAGCAGCCTATATTGACAAAAGAAGAAATTGATGAGCTCAACCGACCAATCACAAGTAGTGAGATAGAATCAGTCATCAAAAATCTCCCAAAAGAAGAGCCCAGGACCAGATGGCTTTACAGGTGAATTCTACCAAACATTCCAGAAAGAACTAGCACCAATCCTGCTTAAACTCTTCCAAAAAATAAAAGTGGAGGGCACACTGCATAACTCATTCTATGATGCCAACATCACCTTAATACCAAAGCCAAACAAAGACACCACAAGAAAGGAAAACTATAGACCAATCTCCCTAATGAACCTAGATGCTAAAATCCTCAACAAAATACTTGCTAATTGTATTCAACAACACATTAAATGAATTATACACCATGACCAAGTGGGCTTCATCCCTGGTATGCAAAGATGGTTCAATATATGAAAATCAATCAATGTTATATACCACATAAACAGATTGAAAGAAAAAAATCACATAATCATCTCTATAGATGCAGAAAAAGCATTCAACAAAATACAGCACTGTTTCCTGATAAAAACACTACAGAACTTTACATGTTGAGGAAGTTCATAAAATAAAGTTTCATATATAAAGGATATATATGAAAAACCCAAAGTGAACATCATATACAATGCTGAAATCCTAAAAGCTTTCCCTTAAGATCAGGAACTAGACAAGGATGCCCACTATAACCACTCCTATTTAACATTGTAATAGAAGCACTTGCTCAAGCACTTAGGCAAGAAAAAGATATAAAAGGCATCCAAATTGGAAGGGAAGAAGTAAAAACTTCACTATTTGCAGATGACATGATCCTATACATAGAAAGCTCTGAGAAATCTACAACAAAGTTTCTAGAGCTTATAAATGAGTTCAGTAAAGTTGCAGGTTATAAGATTAATGAGCAAAAATCAGTCGCATTTCTGCACACCAATAATGAACAACCTGAGGAAGAAATTGGGAAAAAATACCATTTACAATAGCAACTAAAAGAATCAAATACCTAGGAATAAATTTAACTAAAGATGTAAATGACTTATATGCAGACAATTACATAACACTGTTAAAGGAAATAAAAGAAAACTTAAATAAATGGAAGAATAACCCCAGTTCATGGATAGGAAGACTAAACATTGTTAAGATGTCTATCCTACCGAAATGATATACATATTTAATGCAATCCCAATAAAAATCAACACAGTATTTTTTACTGAATTGTAAAAAGTAACTATGAAATTTATTTGGAAGGGAAAGAGGCCCCGAATAGCCAAAGACATATTGAAAAAGAAAAAAATGAAATTGGAGGGATCACACTACCTGACTTTAAAACATACTACAGAGCTACAGTGGTCAAAACTGCCTGGTATTGGCACAAGGATAGACATTACTGACCAATGGAACCAAATCTAGAGTTCTGATAAAGATCCTCACATATACAGTCATCTGATATTTGACAAGGCCACCAAACCCACTCAACTGGGAGAAATGGCCTCGTCAACAAATGGTGTTTGGAGAATTGGATATCTATATCCAAAAAATGAGAAAGGAACACCATCTCATACTGTATTAGTCAGCCAAAGTGGTGCTGATGCAAAATACTAGAAATCTATTGGCTTTTATAAAGGATATTTATTTGGGGTAGAAGCTTACAGTTACCAGACCATAAAGCATAAACTACTTCCCTCACCAAAGTCTATTGCCATGTGTTGGGGCAAGATGGCTGTTGATGTCAGCCAAGAGTTCAGGCTTCTTGGGTTCCTCAATTCCCGGGGCTCTGTTTCTCTCTCGGCTCAGCTGCTGTGCTCTCTCCACAAGGCCAGCTGTAGACTATCAGGTGAATGGCTCTATCTCTCCTCGAGGCTGCTGCAGTGTCTAAGAAGCCATCTCTATTCCTCTGTGTTCTTCTGTGTGTTCACTTCCCAGGCTCCAGCCCAAAACTCTGCATCAAGATTCCAACTCACTCTTCTGCTCTGCCATGTAGTTTTATATGTGAGTCTCCACCCACCAAGAGGGTGAGGACTCAACATCCTACTGACATGGTCCAGTCAAGCCCTAATCACAATTTAATCACACCCAGAGGAACAGACCAGTTTATAAACATAACCCAATATCTATTTTTGGAATTCATAAATAATCCCAAACTGCTACAAAAATCAACTCAAGATTGATCAAATATCTAAATATAAGAGCCAAGACCATAAAGACCTTTGTAAGGAAACATCTACAGGACATTGTAATTGGAAATGATTTCATGAACTTCACACCCAAAGGACGTGCAGCAAAAGAAAAAATAGACAAATGGGACCTCCTCAAAATTAAAAACTTTTGCACCCCAAAGAAGTTTGTCAAGAAAGTGAAAAGGCGGCCTACCCAATGGGAGAAAGTATTTGGTAACCATATATCTGTTAGGAGTCTATTATCTATCATATATAAAGGAATCCTACACCTCGAAAATAAACAGCCCATTTTAAAAATGGGCAAATGATTTGAATAGGCACTTCTCCAAAGAAGAAATACAAATGGCTAAAAAGCACAAGAAAAGATGCTCAACCTCACTAGCTATTAGGGAAATGCAAATCGAAACTACAATGAGATACTGTATTAGTCAGCCACAGGGGTGCCTTTTGAAATATAACAACAATTGGTCGGTCTTTATAAAGGGTATTTATTTGGGGTAGAAGCTTACAGTTACCAGGCCACAAAGCATAAATTTCTTCCCTCACCAAAGTCCACGTGTTGGAGCAAGACAGCTGCCAACGTCTCCGGGGTTCAGGCTTCTGGGTTCCTCTGTTCCCGGGGCTGCGTTTCTCTCTGGGCTTAGCTTCTGTTTTCTCCACCATGAGGCTCTCTAAGCTTTTGTGTCTCTCCACAAGGCCAGCTGTAGACTATCGGGCGAACGGCTCACTCCAACATCAGAACTGCTTCTCAAATCTGCTGCCTTTTGTCTTGCCTTTTTTTTGTTGTTGTTGTTACATATCCCCCTCCCTTTCTGCTTGTTCTTGCTGTGTGTCCATTCTTCTGTGTTCTTCTATGTCTGCTTCTTG